>JAJEJO010004393.1:209270-241037 GCA_020662805.1 Glaucomys volans
AAAACAATAGAATTAGAATTTGTAAGCCTCAATGAAGAGAGGCAGTCATTGAACAATAATGGGTCCTAACTGCAGAAAGAGAGATAAACACCATGTGCCCCCTGGCTTAATAATGTAACACCCTTTACAGCCTTCCCAAAGGGAACAAACTGAGTGAGACCAAGTCTCTCATTCAGCATCTAATTTATAGAAAACAGAGAAAGCACAGGAAAATGCTAAACTACACAACCAATATACAATCAGGAAGATCTAAACCATGGAAAATTTAATAGGTCACATGGCCTGTGTCCTTAGCATATCATATTATAAGAAAATAGTGGGTTGGAAGACAAAATTATAGATTAAAAGATATTTTAAAAACAAGCAAAAAATTTAAGACTAGATAAGACTGAAAATGAGTATTTATAGAGAATGAATATTATTAGGACTCTGTAGAAAATTCTGATGTTAGTTGAAGTTGACACATATAGTGTTAGAGACTGGTAAGCAAGTTGGAGGCAAGGCAAGTTTTATGGTTCGGATGTGAAGTGTCCCCCAAGAGTTCATGTGAGAGACAATGCAAGAGAGTTTAAAGGAGAAATTATTGCATTTTGAGAGTCTTAAACCAATCAGTTAATCCCATGATGGTATGAAGGTAATGGGGTGTGGGGTGTGGATGGAGGAGTTGAGGCCCTGGGAGCATGCCTTTGGGGTATATATTATGTATCTGGCAAGTGAAGTTTCTGTCTGCATGCTGATCATCATTTGAGCTGCTTCCCTCTGCCACAGTCTTCTGCCATGATGTTCTGCTTCACCTCAAGATCAAAGAGTAGAGCTGGATGACTATGGACTGAGACCTCTAAACCATGAGCCCCAAATAAACTTTTCCTCCTCTACACACAGGAGTGAAAAAGCAAGTTAAGCTCATATGCTATAAGGGTAGCTACATATCAGGAAGCTGAAGACAGGAGAAAAAGGCGAGCTGTGTGCTGGAGCATTTCAGTGCCAAGACAGAAGGAGACGTGGACAGATCATCAGTTTAACAGAAGTGGGGGATCTATCTGTCCCTGAGAAAACTAAAGATAACCAAGATCCTGGCAGGCTACATAGCCAGTGGTATTTTGATGCCATTTTAAAGGATGCAGCTAACTTGTGTACAAGGACTTGAGTGCAAGTGATGCCAAATAAGATGAAATATTTTTGAACTTAAATAGTAGTTCAAAAAAGTACCAGATTCTACTTTAATATTTTCCTCTAAAATTACTTTGTTAGGTAAATTGATAAGTAGTACGACATGGTAGAGGAGAAGGGTGACATCATGGGATCTGGGTTCAAAGCTAGCTATCATCATTACTACATCATTACTACATCATTAATCCAGGTCCCATCCTGCCTCATGTTCATTCTATTAAAGAAGACAAAATAAGTCATACCTCAGAGAAATGTGAAGAATAAGTAATGTTCATGTGAAAGCAGTTAGCTGTGTTTGATGCCTTTCAAACATCTGTTTGCAACATGAATTGTAGTGTTAACTATTTAAAACTTTTAAAAAAGGTCAAAAATGTTTTAACAGATACCATGCATCTACAATTCACATTTAATACATTTTAACATAATGATTTTTAAAAAAAGGAATTTGCCCAGGTAAATCAAAAGCATCTGCATTCCTTTCTACTGCTGTTTAATCAAAATATGACTCCAAAATGGTTTAATATTTAAAATAATTTTGTTGAGGCCTGATTCACTTGCCATCAATCCACCTACCCACCGTGTGCAATTCAGTGTTTTTGGTTTATTCACAGGGTGGGTAAAACCATCACCACGATCTAATGTTAGAACATGTAATGTTCTAAGTAATGTTCTTGTGAAAGAATTTAGCTGTGTTTGGTGCCTTTCAAACATCAAACATATTTTCAACATTAATTATAATGTTAACTATTTAAAACTTTAAAAAAATATAAAAAAATGTTTGAACAGATACCATGTATCTACAAAAGAAACCCAAATTCATTAGCTGTCACTTCCCATTTCTCCTCTAGCCTCCATCAACAAATAATCTCAGTTCCTGACATCATAGATTTGCCTATTCTGGTCAATTAATATAAGTGAAATAATGTTTCTTACTGACTATCTTTCCTTCAGTATGTGTTCAGTGTTCATCCCTGTCGTGGCATGATTGGTATTTCATTCCTTTTAATTGCCAAATAACATTGTGCTATATTATTTTTTTAAATCTTTTTATCACTTCATAGGCATCTGAGTTATCCCTACTTTTATGCTCTGAAGAACAATGCTCTTATGAACATTCATCATCTGTATGGCTGTATACCCATGTGCTTTTATTTCTCTTGTATATACATCTAGAAATGGGATTGCAGCATTATATGATAGCTCCATGCTTAATATTTAAAGGAATCACTTATTTTCTACAGCGGCCACATCATTTTCCATTCCCATTTATATTGCAAGAGTGTTCCAATTTTTCCACATCCTGGTGGGTATGAAGTGATATTTCATTGTGTTTTTATTTGCATTTCCCTAGTGACTAATTATGTTGAACATCCTTTCATGTATTTACTGCCCATTTGTATATTTTCTTTGGGGAAATGCCTATTTAAATCTGTTGTCTATTTTAAAATTGGGTATTTGTCTTTTTATTGTTAGGTTATAGATATTCTTCATGTATTCTGGATATGAGTCATCATACGAAATTGGCAAAAATATCTCCCATTAATTATCATGTAGTTAAAAACTTTACATATATGCATATATATATACACACACATATATATATATATAAAACAAATGTAATACATACACAGTCATATGTCACATGACAGTATTTGTGTCAATAATAGACCACATTTACAACAGTGGTCACATAACTTATAATGAAGCAGAAACTTTTCTATCACCTAGCTTTCTAATGTACTTGTTCTATGTTTAGATATTTAGAAACACAAACAGAATATTTAGAAACACAAATACTCACCATTGTGTTACAATTGCCTATAGTGTTCAGTAACATAATATTTGCACAGGTTTGTAGTCTAGGAGCAAAAGACTATAGCTTGTAGACTAGATGTGTAGTAGGCTACACTATCCAAGCTTGTGTAATTACACACTCAAAGAATCTGGTGCCATGATGCAATCATCTAACACATTTCTCAGAACCTATCCCTGTCTTTAAGTGATGCATGACTATATATGTGACATATATATATATATGTAATATGTGTAATAGATTTATTACATATACATCACATCCACACTTTGTATATGTGTGTATCTTAATTTTGAAACATGACATTTTTATTACTACATCACTTCACTTGACTTCAGTCAACATTCTAATATATAGATTTATCTTCAGAGTGACATCTTCTATTTCACATTCTAGTTCATTCAGTGCAAATGCTGACTATATTCTACTGCTTAATAGTAATTTCCTCTCCTGTTTTCAACCTTCCAGTTGAATACATTTAGGACACAATTAACTATCCCTGGACACATTGGCTGCTCTCTCCTTCTTAACAACCATTACAAGGTTTGCCACTGATCATTGTCAAGTGAGCACTCTTCTGAAAACTCAGGACTTTATAATGTCCAAACACTATTATTCAGTACGAAGAGTATCCTATAAACATGCATTTACAATCATAATTTATGCAGTAATGTTTTGCCTCTCTGAACTTTATTTACATTCTGTAGATTTAGGTAGAGTCCTAGTGATTTAAGTTTAGTGATCGCATAGTTTATGAAGTAAAAAAGGAGAATGAGAATGTTCAGAAATTAAAAACTGGCTGAAAATTTAAACAATTCATAAGTAGATATTCAAGAGTTGATAGGAAAAGAAAGTCTTTTGCAAAGTAAACCTTCTAAAATAAAGATTTTCAAGGACATTGAGGAATGATGTTAAATACTGAAAGGTGTCACAGACCTTGACAGCTCTCTCTGGGAGACAGTGATTTAAAAGGGGGCACATCCACTTCCACCAGACAGTCTGTCAGAAAGTCACCACACGCTTCAAAGGGAAGCAGGCAAAGGAATGCCCTGATTCTGAAGAGGCTACACTTTTGGCCTAGAAAGTAGAGGAATAGCTGAGCTCCAAGAAGAGACTTGTAGAAATCTTTCTTCTTCTTCTTCTTCTTCTTCTTCTTCTTCTTCTTCTTCTTCTTCTCCTTCTCCTTCTCCTTCTCCTTCTCCTTCTCCTCCTCCTTCTCCTTCTCCTTCTTCTCCTCCTTCTTCTACTCCTTCTTCTTCTCCTTCTCCTTCTTCTTCTTCTTATTATTATTATTATTATTTTCTATTTTCTACAGTTCTTCAATCTTAATTTTGTTAAATTTGATGTCAAGGGAATAATATTGTTTCTCTATGAGTGAATTTAGTAACATTTAGTACAAAATTATGGCATAACTACCCATGATTAAGTCTCTGGATATTTGTTAGCTTTGAAACAAAGACTTATATTTTGCTATTCTCTGGTTTCTTTATTTTTTCACTCCAGTTTTTATTAATCTTGACAAATTATATATTTTTAAATGAATTCTGTGTCTCCCCTCTTCAAAAATGTTCAGGAACCCTATTTCTTCTTACAGCATAGTGTGTCAGCTTTGCCCTACAAAGTCGGTTGTGTGGAATGTGCTTTGAAGTACTCGGTGGGAGGGAAGTGAGTTGAAGAACCAAAATACATTGCATATATGGTGGTTTGCTATAGTCTTTTTCCATTTCTCAAAAACAGATTTGAAATTTTCTATGAAAGATAAGTAAAAATAAATGAGTTTTTTCTGATATCCTGCTTTAACTTGAAGGAGAAGCTTTACTGTGATAGATAACAAATTAAGGGACATGTAGATAAAATCTTGTACCAGATGTTTAAAAATCCATAATTTACATAATAATTTTATAAAGACATTACAAGCAACTATCATAATCTCTTGGGGGTATAGATAGAATTCAAAATGTTTACATATATTTACATGTATATGTATCTCCATTCCATCTGACTTCTTATCATGAATATTCTAGATATTAACCTCAGACCAAATTAATCATGCCTTGTTTCAGACTAGAGAAGTGCATTGTCCAAGCCTGGCACACTTGTAGTTCTACCTATTTGGGAGGCTGAGAAGGAGGATTGCAAGTTTGAGGTCTTGTCAACTTAGTGAAACTCTATCTCAAAATAAAAAATAAAAGGGGCAGAGGATGTAGCTCAGTGGTAGAGGATGTAGCTCAGTGGGAGGTTCAATCTTTAGTATCACTGCATTTTCTAGTATGGTAGCTAGTAGTCACAAGAAACAATTTACTATTTAAATTCACATAATTAAAATTAAATAAAATATAAAATTCAGATTCTTAGTCCGACTAACCACATTTCAAATGTTCAATAGTCACATATGGCTGAATTGAGTCTCATGGGCATACAGCATTTGCAAAATAGCAAAAAGTTCTAGTGAATTGCACTAACACATAATTTTACCAGTGTTTATAGCACATTTATTTGCTCTGCCTCTACATCAATCTACCTCAATTGTTTGGGCCAAAATGGAGATCTTCCCTCAAAGTCACATAGTACAGTTCTCTAGGGGTTCTTCAGATGATGTTTCTCATTTTTTACTGAAAGAGGTTTGTTTTGGGCCAGAAATTTTACAAAGAGCCTAGACATAACAAAAGCACTAACAACATAGTATTCTTAAAATTGAAGTATGGAAACATGACAGCGGAGAGAAACTGTGCAAGAGTAAGTTTGAAACATGAAAAAAAAGGCACACTATACTTTGTCTGTTAAGTGGTATCATTAAGAGAAGTAAAGTCAGGCTTGGGCACAGGATTTTTTTTTTTTTCCAGAGAAGCAAAAATGATTTGATTTTCTAAAAGAAAACATTATCTTCCAGAAGATCACACTTGCTTCACTTACCAATTTCATTCATTACAGAAAGAAAAAAGAATATGTTTTGCTTATTAAAATCATACACGCAGAATTTTCTAGGTGGTGGAATAGAGGAGGTTGCTTTCCTGATTGCTCCCTGGCATGAAACCAAGAATGGAGTTACACAGCTCCTCGGCAAAGTGAATGAACAACAACAACAACAACAAATAGGGGAGACTTTACTAGAATTTAAAAGTAGACATTCAAAGTAGATTGGGGACTCAGGAGGTTGGATATAATAAAATAAGGAAGAGATCCCCAGTGGCACAGCTTCTGCTGCTGCCAGACCAGAAGCACCAACCAGAGTGGTCCCTCCACAAGCAAAGTGGAGGGTTAAAGGAATTAAAGAAACCCACATTTTTAGAAGACCTGAGGTATGGCTGCATATGGAGCATTTAGAGATCAAGGACATTGACATGCTATACTGAAAGGAGGACTGCACAATATCCTTGTGTGGAAAAGAAGCTGCCATCTTTCTAGACAGCATGTGGAGGACAAAGGAAGGAATCATTTTTCAGCTGCGGCATAGACGCTGGCAGCTGAGGGAGCCCATTCCTGGCAAACCTGAGTTTGGACCAAAATACAGAACTAGTAAACACACACTGCACAACATAAACTGTGCTTAAGTGACCAGGAGAAAATCAAACACAGAGAGAGGTTAAAAGAGGGGACAACTGGGCATGGAAACCCACCTGGCTCCACCCCTCCTCCTCCTATTTGGTTGCTTGCAGGATTGACTGGGAGAGATGCATCTGGGTTATCCAGGTGACATAGTGGACTAAGAATTGGCTCCTCCACCACATGAGTGGAACCCAGAAGAGATCCCTGGATGTGGTCTTCCAGTGTGGACTGGCAGTAACTGGGCCCTGGAGGTGTGCTGATTTAAAATCTTCAGAAAAATTGGCATTCAACAAAGAGCTTGGTGCCCAACTAAACCTGAGCCTGATCTCCAGGAATTCCACATACAAGATTACCTCTCTTACTCCAGCAATCTGGAAGGTGGAGCATCATGCTCCAGATGGCCCCACCTAAAACTGAGAAGAGAAGCTGAGAATCTTTTGAACTCCAGTGGAAAAAATTCTTTTTTTATAGAGATTTTTTTCTCTTTTCTTTCTTTTTCCCTATTTTTTTCTTTTCTCTATTTAACTGTGACCCTAATGGTATGTAGACTTTTATACATACTCATATTTGTTTTATTTTCCTCAGTTAAAGCATTTTTGAAGCCAGTTATCTTTCACGGGTCAGTTTTTTGAGGACTAGAATGTTTGAGCAGTATATTTTATTTTTATTTTTTAAATTTTACTATATATATATAACATATATATAGTATCTCTATATATAGATACTACATATCTATACTATACTATAAATATATATATAGATATATAGATGCTATATATATATATATATATATATATATATACACACACAAACAGCATGAAAAGACAAGGTAACAAATCACCCCCACAAACCAAGATACACCAATAACAATCCATCAACACTACAGTGGAAGAAATCTCAGAGAAGGAGTTTAAATGTACATAGTTCAACTGATTTGTGAATTAAAGGACAGTTTAAGGAGTGAAATCAAAGAGAAAATACAAGAAGTGAAAGATCACTTCAATAAATAGATAGAGATTCTGAATAAAAATAAACAAGCAGAAATCCTCAAAATGAAGGAATCAATGAACCAAATTATAAATTCAATTGAAAACATCACCAACAGACTAGATCACTTGGAAGACAGTTTTAGGCAATGAAGACAAAATATGTAACACTGAAAACAAAATTGACTGTGGAGAAAAGATGTTAAAAGACCATGAATTAACTTCCAAGAAATATGGGATAACCCAAAAAGACCAAATTAATGATTTATTGGGACAGAGGGAGGCTCAGAGATACAAATGAAAGGAATGCACAATCTTTTCAATGAAATAATATCAGAAAATATCCCCAATCTAAAGAATAAAATGGAAAATCAAACACAGGAGACTTACAGGACCCCAAATATACCAAATAACAACAGACTAACACCAAGGCATATTGTTATGAAAATGCCTAATACACAGAAAAAGGATAGAATTTTAAAGGCTGGCAGAGAAAAACAATAGGTAATATTTAGAGGGGAAATTAATCTGGATTTCAGGATCTCTCAGCCCAGACCCTGAAAGCTAGGAGGTCATGAAACAACATATTTCAAGCTCTGAAAGAAAATGGATGCCAACCAATAATTTTATATCCAGCAAAATTGTTTCAGATTTGAAGATAAAATAAAAAGCTTCCATGCTAAACAAAAGTTAAAAGAATTCACAATTAGAAAGCCTACACTGCAAAACATTCTCAACAAAATATTCCATGAGGATGGAGTGAAAAAAAAAAAAAGTGAAAACCAGCAAAGGGAGGAACTACACTAGAAGAATAGTTAATCAAAGGAGAAACTCATCCATATTAAGAGCCAGAAATAAATCAAAATTAAAGGGAAAAAATTATATTTCAATAACAAGATTGACTGTAAAAGTCCTAACCTCATCAATCAAAAGACAGACTAATAGACTGTATTAAAAAATAAGACTCAACAATGATGCTGTCTCCAAGAGACTTACCTCCTAGGAAAAGACATCCATGGACTGAAAGTAAAAGGAGGGGAAAAAAACATACCATTCATATGGATCTTAGAAACAAGCAGGGGTTTTTATTCTCATATCAGATAAAGTGGACTTCATGCCAGATAAAGTGAATTTCATACTGATTAAGGGAAGTATATATAAACAATTCAAAATAATTGTCAGCCTTTATGCCCCAAATATTGGGGCATCTACATACATCAAACAACCCCTTCTTAATTTTAAGAAGCAAATAGATCACAACACAAATTATTGGTGACTTTAACATACTTCTCTCACACTGGATAGATCATTCAGATAAAAACTGAGCAAAACAAACCAAAAAAAATACAAGTTATAATATAAACTTAACAGACATGTACAGAATATTTCATCCAACAATGATATATTTCATCTCAGCAGCACATGGATCCTTCTCTAAAATAGACTGTATCTTAGGACACAAAGCAACTCTTGGAAAATAGAAAAAAATAAAGATAATACCTTGCATCCTATCAGATCATCATGGAATAAAATTAGAAATCAACAATAAAATTTAAGAAAAAGAAGCTACTCTAACACATGGAGACTAAATAATACACTATTGAATGACAAATGGATTACAGAATAAATCAAGGATGAATAAAAAATACTTAGAGAAAAACAAGAATAGCAAAACAACATATCAAATCTCTGGGACACTATGAAGGCAGTGCTAAGATGAAAGTTCATTACATTGAGCTCATTTATTAAAAGACAAGAAAGACAATAAATAAATGGCCTAACATTACATCTCAAAGCCCCAGAAAAAGAACAAATCAACACCAAAAACAGAAGACAGGAAATAAAATCAGAGCTGAAATCAATGAAATTGAAACAAAAGAAAGAATCCAAAAAAATTGGCAAAACAAAAAGTTGGTTCTTTGAAAGAATCAATAAAATTGATAAACCTTTAGCCAAGCTAACAAAGAGGAATAGAGAGAAAACTCAAATTACTAAAATTTGTGATGAAAAAGTAAATATCACAAGGGACACTAATGAAATACAGTTGATAATCATAACTTACTATGAAAATTTATACTCTAATAAAATACAAAATCTTGAAGACATTGACAAATTTCTAGAGACATACAACCTACACAAATTGAATCAGAAGTACATAGAAAATTTTAAACAGATCAATTTCAAGCAATGAAATTGAAGACACCATCAAAAGTCTACCACACACAAAAAAGTCCAGGACCAGACAGGTTCTCTGCCAAGTTCTGCAATACCTTCAGAAAAGAACTATCACCAATCCTCCTCTTACTATTCCATGAAATAGAAAAGTAGGGAGCCCATCCAAACTCATTGTATGAAGCTAGTATCATCTTGATACCAAAACCAGACAAAGACAAATCAAGGAAAGAAAATTTCAATCCAATATCCCTGATGATCATTGACACAAAAATTCTTAATAAAATTTGGGCAAATAACATCCAAAAACATATTAAAAAGATAGTGCACCATGATCAAGTGGGCTTCAACATATGAAAAATCAATAAACATATTTCATTACATCAATAGCCTTAAAGACAAGAATCTCATGATTATCTCAATAGATGCAGAAAAAGTATTTGGCAAAATATAGCATCCATTCATTTTCAAAATATTGAAAAAACTATTGTAAAAGCCACATATGCTAAAGCCAAGACCAACATCATACTAAAAACTGGAACAAGACAGGGATGCCATCTTTCACCACTTATATTGAACATAGTCCAAGAAATTATAACCAGAGCAATTAAACAGAACAAAGAAAGAAAAGGGATACAAACAGGTAAAGAAGAATTCAAACTATCTCCATTTGCCAATGACATGATAATATGTTTAGAAGATCCAAAAAACTCTACCAGAAAATTTCTAGAACTCATAAATGAATTCAGCAAAGTAGCAAGATATAAAATAAATTGATTGTGTTCCTATACATCATTGATGAATCAACTGAAAGAGAAATTAGGTAAACTACCCCATTCACAATTGCCTCAAAGAAAATAAAATATTTGGGAATCTATCAAACAAAAGGGGTGAAAGACCTCCACAATGAAAACTACAGAAATTTAAAGGAACAAATTGAAGAAAACCTTAGAAGATGGAAAGACCCCCATGTTCTTGGATAGGCAGAATCAACATTATCAAAATGGCCATACTACCAAAGAGTTATACAGATTTAATGCAATTCCTGTTAAGGTTCTGATGATGTTCTTCCTAGAGATAGAAAAAGCAGTCATGAAATTCATTTGGAAAAGTAAGAGGCCTAGAACAGCCAAAGCAATGCCTAGTGAGAAAAGTGAAGCAGGATACATCACAATACCAGACCTTAAATTATATTACAGAGCTTTAGAAACAAGAACTGCATAGTATTGGCACCAAAGCAGGCATGAAGACCAGTGGTACAGAGGAGAAGACAGAGAAACAAATCCACATAAATACAGTTATCTCATACTAAATAAAGGCGCCATAAACATACATTGGAGAAAAGATAGCCTCTTCAACAAATGCTGATAGGAAAACTGGAAATCCATATGTACTAAAAAGGAATGATACCCCTATCTCTCACCCTACACAAAAATCAACTTAAAGTGGATCAAGGACTTAGGCACTAGAACAGAGACCTTGCATCTACTGTAAGAAAAAGTAGGCCCAACTCTCCATCATGTTGGCTTAGGAACTGAATTCCTCAGCAAGATTCCTAAAGCACAAGAAGTAAAATCAAGAATCAATAAATGGGATAGATTCAAACTGAAAAGGTCCTCAGCAAAGGAAACAATCAAGAACATGACAAGAGACCTACAGAATGGGACAAAATCTTTGCCAACTGCACCTCAGATAGAGCATGAATCCCCAGGATATATAAAGAACTCAAAAAACTTAACCCCCCAAAAAAAAATAATAAGAAGAACCCAATCAATATATGGGCAAAAATCTGAACAGAAAACTTCATAGAAGAAGAAATACAAATGGTCAACAATTATATGAAAAAATTTTCAATATCACCAGCAATTAGACAAATGCAAATTAAGATTATACTGAGATTTCATCTTACTCCAGTCAGAATGGCAATTATCAAGAATACAAGTAACAACAAATTTTGATGAGGATGTGGGGAAAATGGTACACTCATACTTTGCTGGTGAGAATGCAAATTTGTGCCAGCACTCTGGAAAACAGTAGGACGAATCCTCAGAAGACTTGGAATGGAGCTACAATTTGACTCAGTTATCCCACTCCTCTGCATATAGCCAAAGGATTTTAAATCATCATACAGTAGTGATGCAGCCATATCAATGTTCATAGTGGCTCAATTCACAATAGGTAAAGGATGGAACCAACCTGGGTGCCCTTCAACTCATGAATGGATAAAGAAATTGTGGTATATATATACAATGGAATATTACTCAGTCATAAAGAGGAATGAAACTATACCATTTGCTGGTAAATGGACTGAACTGGAGACTATCATATTAAATGAAATAAGCCAATCCCCAAAACTCCAAGGCCAAATGTTATCCCTGATATGTGGGTGCTGACTCATAATAGGTCTGGGATGGGGAGTGGAGGTTCACTGAATTGGACAGAGGAGAATCGGGGAAGGGAGGGGATTGGGAATAGGAAAGAGAGTAGAATGACTTGGACTTAACTTTCCTATGTTCATATAGGAATACATGACCAATGTCACCCCACATCATGTACAACCACAAGAATGGGAAGTTGTACTCCATGTATGTATGATATGTCAAAATAGATTCTACTGTCATGTATAACTAAAAAGAACAAATACAAAAAAGTTATTAAAAAGTCATACACAAACATGTGCATGTGCACGCACTCACACACACACACACACACACACACACACACACGTTGGGTCTCCGTTGTGTCATCTGAAGTAATCATGGTACTATGAGCTGCTTTTGATACCAAAAAGAGAAGATTATCAATGTAATTAATAACTGCAGTCATAGTCTTGGCTTCATATGATTCTTTAAATTACACTGATGCTCTGAGAGCCGATATGGTAAAGTTTACTTCTGAAGTGAATGGCTACATGTCACTTGTGAGTCTGTTGCCTTATTTTGCCTCCCTTTCATTGTAAATTGTCATTTTATAGCAGGTCAACTACTAGCTCTTCTGCCTGTTTCTAATCCAATGTCTACCATTATTCGATAAGAAATGGAGGTCTCCAGGGAAACCAGGGAGTGAAGTTCTTATGTGGCTATGCTTATCTCCACAAGAACAACCAAGTCACTTACTCCTATTTGAGTCTGAGGTTTGGAACATGCCTCTCTTACAAAGCTCAAGGATTTTGACAACTATTTTCTTCATACTTCCAAAGTTGTATTTAATTCCTATGATGATTGTATCTGAATCTGGACATAATTGAGTTTGTTGAAATGGATTGTTTCGTGTTTTTATGAAAATTGTGTGATTTTTAGTTATTTGTGTTGATTCAAAGCTGGGAAACTATAGAAATGATAGTAAAGACAACTAATATGAGAATTAACATAAGAAATGGAAATTTTATCAAGTTTGTTCTTTACAGAAACAAAGGATGATATCTTTCTAAAAACCAAGGATGAGCATGAAATATTCTCACCTCAGTCCTTGATGTATCACTTTCCTCATGTTAATAATATTATGCACAATCTTTAATTCATCAGTTAAATGCACTTATTTTGTTCTAGCACATCTTTAGCTGAATGATATGTGAATAGTAAAAAAAAAAGTTGAAATTTTTTCTAATTGTCTAATAAAGGAAAAGGGTATTTTCAGGCTCCAGATTACTTTGTAGAACTTACACATTTTTTTTATTGATAAGTGTTACATTGTATTTTGAAGTAACATTCCTGTGTATATTTTAGAAGGAAATAAAAACAGGCAATTTTCTTTTTTGATTTTTTTAATTTGTTCAAATTAATCACACATGACAGTAGAATGCATTTTGACACATTATACATAAATGGAACATAACTTCCATAACTCATTCCTCTGGCTATACATGTTGCTGAGTCACACTGGTAGTGTAATCATATTACCAGTATGATCATGGTAATAATGTCTGTCTCATTTTACAATCCTTCCCATCGCCACCACCCTACCCTTCCCCTCACTCCTCTCTGCATAATCCAAATTTCCTTCATTCTTCCCTACCCACCCTTCACTATGAATCAGCATCCATTTATCAGAGAAAACATTAAGCCTTTGGTTTTTTAGGGACTGGCTTATTTTACCTAGCATGATATTCTCTAGTTCTATCCATTTACCTGAAAATTCCATAATTTCATTCTTCATAAGGCTGAGTAATATTCCATTGCATATATGTTCCACAATTTCTTTACCCCTTCATCGGTAGAAGGGCACCTAGGTTGGTTCCATTGTTTAGCTACTGTGAATTGAGCTTCCATACACATTGATGTGGCTGTGATGTGGTAGTAGGCTGATTTTAAGTCCTTTGGTTGTAAACAGAGAAGTGGCGATAGCTGGGTCAAATGGTGGTTTCATTCAAAGTTTTCTAAGGAATCTCCATACTGCTTTCCAGAGTGGTTGCACCAATTTGCAGTCCCACCAGCAATGTATGAGTGTACCTTTTCCCCCACATCCTTGTCAACACTTATTATTGCTTGTATTCTTGATAATTGCCATTCTAATGGGAATGAGATGAAATCTTAGAGTAGTTTTGATTTGCATTTCTCTAATTGCTAGAGATGATGAACATTTTTTCTTATGTGTGTTGATCAGTTGTATACCTTATTGGGTGAAGTGTTTGTTTAGTTCCTTAACCCATTTATTGACTGGGTTTTTTAAAGTTTGGAGTTCTTTATATATCCTGGAGATTAGTGCTCTATCTGAGTTGCATGTGGTAAAGATTTTCTCCCATTCCGTAGGCTCTCTTCATGTTATTGTTTGTTTCCTTTGCTGAGAAGCAGCTTTTTAGTTTGAATCCCATCCCACTTATTGATTCTTGATTTTACTTCTTGCACTTTAGGAGTCTTATTAAGTAAGTCAGCTCCTAAGCCGATATGGTGAACATTTGGGCCTACTTTTTCTTCTATTTGGCACAGGGTCTGTTCTAGTGCCTATCTTTGATCCACTTTGAGTTGATTTTTGTGCAGGATGAGCGGTAGGGGTTTAATCTCATTTTGTATTGATTGTTTTGTAAGTAAACTTGAGTGAACTACAACTGAAAATGAACTTACATTGGGTTATTTGAGAATGCAGAGAGATATATCCCTTCCAGAAAAAACCCTCTTTATTCCTTTAAGATGACTTTGAAGTCTCAGTAAGGAGTCACCATCTCAATTAAAAATGATCATGAATAGGAATTTGAAAGCTGCTGGTTCCTTTCATTTCTGTGTTGACCATTAGGAGTGTATAACAGATATTAAAGTGATGAAAATTTAGTTTATTGCATTTAATAATATTAAAAAAGGAAAAGGAAAAGCAAGACCGTATGTTTACATTACTTGTATTGCTTGAATCTCTCATAATCAATATGGTGATAGAGTTAAAAATCTGAACGTCTTAGGGCCAGTATTCCTGATCAATCAGATGGTGCTTTATATACCAGGTAAGATAGTGATTACATTCATCAGACTCCTGGGAGTGAAAACTATTATGAACATTTTCAGTAGGGACTAGATTTTACCTGTGTGAGGACCAAAGTACCTGTTTTCTTTTTCTTAGTATGACTCAGTATCTGAAATAGAGACACCTAGCTTGGAGCAAACTAGAGGTTTTCTGGTGTCTTTCTTTATGAATTCACTATTTCAGAGAGACTCCTGTGTGCTCATGTTTGTGTTTCTGCTTACTGTTAAAAGATAGTCTTTAGCACTCTAAAAATATCAGTTGTTATTTCCACAGATCATATATATTATTTAAGATGTCTATTTGGAGACTTTGTGTGTATATTCTTAATCTTTGAGGTGTAAGCTCTCTTGCTTCTTGCCCATGCTGTCACCACGGCCATGGTACAGTGGTACAGCTTGTATGCTGTGGGGTGTAGGGGATGTCTTTCATATTATTGTGGATCTGAATCGTGGTCCCCAAGATTGTCAAATGCCGAACTGCAAAACCAAACATGGCAGCCCTAAGGATTAGTGATATTTTAATGAACTATCTTTCATAACATTACTGAAGTTCACCAAACTATTTTTGAAAATGCATTACTTTATTTTTTAAAGTAATCCTAGCCTCAAGAATTAGGAAGAAAATGAAATCACCCCTAATGACACAAGACTCCAGGTACATTGGAGTGTTGGGCATCATTATTATTACCAGTTAACAATACTGACCCTTGCAAAGATTAGTAGTCAATCTTTTTATAGTGGAGACAAATTCACCTCCGTGAAAGTGAAAAATGATAAGGACAGAAAGTGGCTTGTAGCAGAACAGGAAGAAAGAATAACACAGTCAATGTAATTGTCTCCATTTAGGGGAGAACCTGAGTAGAACCTAAAGGGGAAGGTAGAGATGAATGAGTTTAAGAGAGGTGTGGGAAATGGTAGTCCCACATTCATCTTCAACATTGAGGTTTAACATGGGGAGAAAGGTCAGATGAGAAAAGTATCACCACTTGCCCTTTGACAAAGTTAAGTGCAAGTTTTGACCCTTAGATATGTGGTTTGACACCTGAGTCCTAAACATTGAGATAAAATCTCCTCATGTTTTTTCCCTGTTTTCCTTAAAAACAAACAAACAAACAAACAAATAACACTGATTGTTTTAAACGTCTATTTTTTTAAGGGACCTGGAGGAGGGATAGGGTAGGGAAAGACAGTGGGATGAATCTGACCTAACTTTTCTATGTACACGTATGAATATGCCACAGTGAATCTCACCGTCATGTACATCCACAAGACACTAAAAAAAAAAAAAACAAAAAAAAAAAACTGTAAGTAAATAGTGGAAAGACCATTACAGTATAGAGAAGGAAACAGGGGAAGTACTGAAGATTAAATTAGAAAAACATTATATTCCAAGCTTTTATAATTATATCAAAATGAATCCTATTTTCATGTACAACTAAAAAGAACCAATAATAATAAAAACGGACCTATCTTAGGTTCTCAGGAAAATTAAGACAAAAGTACAGACATTTCCCATATAATCCCTAACTCCAAACAAATACATCTTCTCCCTTTATAGGCATTCCCTGCAGGAGTGGTACATTAATTATACTTCATTAACTTATATTTGCACATAATAATCACTTGAAGTTCATAGTAGTCTCTCTTGGTATGGCACATTCTATGTTTTTGGACAAATGTGTAATGAGATTTATCCATTTTATGGTGTTATATAGAGTATTTTCACTACCCTAAAGTTCTCTATGCTCTGCTCGTTAATCTCTGCCTCAAGTCCCAACCTCTGGTAAATACTGATATTTTTACAGTCTCCATAGTTTTGCCTTGCCTTGGATGTCCTATGATTGAAATCTTGCAGTGTGTAACTTTTTCAGGTTGGCTTCTTTTATTTAGCAATAAGTATTTGAATTTCCTTGATACTGTATTTCTTTTTATTGCTACATAACATTCCAATGTCTGGATGTACCACAGTTTATCCATTCATTCACTGAAGGATGTCTTGGTTGCTTCCAAGTTTTGGGAAATTTGAATATAGTTGTTATAAACATCTGTGTGCAGGTTTTTGTGTGAACATAAGTTTCTAATTCCTTTAGATGTGTTCCAAAAAGTGCAATTATTTGATCATATGGTAAGGGTGTGTTTGGTGTTGTAAAAGTTACCAAACTCTCTTCCAAAATAGTTATACCATTCTGCATTCCCACCACCAATGGATGAAAGTTTCTGTTGCTTTGCCTCCTCTCTAACATTTGGTGTGGTCAGTGTTTTGGATTTTGGCCTTTCTAATAGGCCTATGGTGGTATCTTGTTGTAGCTTCAATTTGCATTTCCCTGATGAGGTATGATGCAGAGCATCTTTTCATACGCTTATTTTCCATGTTTATCTTCTTCATTTAAGTGTCTGTTAAGCTCTTTTGCCCATTTTTGAACCAAATTGTTTTCTTTCCGTTTAAGAATACTTTGCATATTTTGGAAACAGTCCTTTATCAGATATGTCTTCTGCATGCATTTTCTCCAGTTTGTAGCTTGTAAACTTCTCCTTTTCTTGATATTGTTTTCTTCAGGGCAGAAGTTCTTAGTTTTAGTGAAATGCATTTTATCAGTTATTTCTTCCATAGATCTTACCTTTGACATCATATTTAAAAATTCATCACCATACTCAGAGATGTCTAGGTTTTCTTCTACAATATTTCTGGGAGCTTTATGGTTTTGTGTTTGACATTTAGGTCTATAATCCATTCTGAGTTATCTGTTTTAAGGATTGTAAGGTCTGTACTTAGTCTCTTTTCATTTTGCATATGGATGTCCACTTCTTTCAGCACCATTGGTTGCAAGGACTGTCTTGGCAAAAAGATCAGTTGACTAGATTTATGTGGATCTACTTCTGGACTCTCAATTCTGTCTCTTTGTTCCATATACTTTTTTCTTATTTTCACTTCTGAACTATATTTTTTTAAGCAAAGAAACATGCATTTTCTTTTTCATATGGTCTCCATTCATTTTTTCTTAATTTACTTTTTATTGGTTCTTTTTAGTTATAAATGACAAAATGACAATAGAATTTATGTTGACAAAATTATAAAAGCATGGTATGGTACTCATTCTTACTTGCATACAGAATAAAGAGAAGTGATTCAAATGTTCTTTTTGAAATACTAATACACTTTGATCACACACATTAATGTGTTCTTCTGTGATATTTCCTCACATGCACACAGAGTGCACTGATCAAATCCAGTCATACTTTCTCCATTTCCACATTACTTCTTCCCCTGCACCTTTTCTAGTTACAAGTAATCATTTACTCTTTGGTTGACTGTTTTAGCTTCCACATGTAAAAGAGAACACACTTATCCTTTTATTTCTGGCTTATTTCACTTAACATAGTGTCCTCCATTTCCATCCATTTTGTGGCAAATGACAGAATCTCAGAATCTCATTTTTCTTAATGACTGAATGATAGTCAGATATATCATGTTTTCTTTATCCATTCATCTGTTGTTGGGCACCTAGGCTAGTTCCATATCTTAGCTATTGTGAGTAGTGTTACAATAAACATGACATGAGGTATGTATGTCTTTGGTATGCTGATTTCATTTCCTCTGAATATACACCCAGAAGTGGGATAGCTGTATCATATAGTGGATCTATTTTTAGTTTTTGAGGAACCCCTATACTGTTCTCCATAATGACTGTATTAATTTACGTTCCCACCATGAGTGTTTAAGGATTCCTTTTTCTCCACATTCTCGCTAGCATTTTTAAAATTATTATTATCATCATGATAGTCATTCTAACTGGGATGAGATGGTATCACATTGTAGTTTTGATTTGCATTTCCCTAAAGGCTAATGATATTGAACATTTTCTTTCAAATACTTTTCAGCTATTTGAACTCAAAAAACTTAATTAAAAAAACAGTAAATCCCACTTTTAAAATGGACAGATTATCTGAATGAACACTTCTCAAATGTTCTTTAGTTGGCAACATGTTGGTACCTGCATTATAGTTAAAATATATATATATATATATATATGTATATATATTCAAGAAGAAATTATTTTCTGTATTGCTGCTTTAAAAATTACCAAGTTTCAGTTAGACAGGAATAGTAAATTCTAGTGATCTGTTGTACAACATGGTGACAATAGTTAATAACAATATGTTGTATATTGGTAAAAAATAGATTTTAAGTGTACTCACCACAAACAATGGATAAGTAGGTGAGGTGATGAATATGTTCATTGGCCTGATGCAATCATTCTAGAATGTGTACACATATTATACTGTCACAGGTATTTCATAAGTATGTAAAATTATTTGCCAAGTAAAATAAATGAATTTTTAAGTGCCCTTTATCAGATTCTGAAAGGGAATATTAACTTTTTCAAAGAAGGAACTTATGTGTATGATGTAAAATTAAAATGTGTTGATTTTGCTTTTAACATTATACTTTTCTGTTTATGTGATACTTGGGTAGATGCAACTTCAACTTAGATTTTTTAATTTATATTTAATTAATTAAATTTCTTTTAGAAATGCCTAAAGAAGATCAATACTTTTGAAATATATGTAAAGGACTAGGGTATACTTGTGTTGTAGGAGCTGAGCTAAGAATTCCATGCTAGCCTCTGAGGCATCTGTGAACCTATTAATCTGCCCCTGACTGACTTTATTCTGTAGATGGGGAGGTAAGGGACAGAATTCAACCTAGAATGCCTTTGCACAGTTCTCTATTGGCTTAACCTGTGAGTAGAAACATTCATTCTAGAAACCTAGAGGAAATAAGGGAAATATAAATGTTTTCCCCCTGCACTTTCTTATATTGGAGTTCATTGTTAAGTAAATTTGTGACAAATTTTGAAATGGAATAGAATAAATAGAATGCTTTACACCTGGGAATAGAAGTTCTTTGAATGCATTTTAAATGTTCTGTATGCTTTTAAGTTTAATGTGCTTGCTTTCCAGTTTTCCTTTGGCAGAAGAGCATTCTGATGTACAATTTCTTTTTGCCCAATTGATGCAGTAATTCATTAACTGATATCTCAATTTATGGATCAATCTCAAACATAGGGGAAAAAAACATGGACCAAGTTTGCCCTACAGAGTTGTGGCATTCAAAAGAATCCACTTGCATTGTGTTCAGTTTCCTACCCCCTAGAGATTCAGTGAGGAACAGAGAAAAGGTGTTTTCAAACATTGCATCCTTCATTCAGTGATACAATGACAGGATGGTAAACAATCTGCTTTGGTCCACATGTGTGATTCATATTCAGGGTATTTTCTTGGTCTCAAATTTATGGACAGATAGGTTTCATGTGATTAAAATGTTCAAAAGTGTCTCTTTTAGCCTTGCAATTTATTTGTCTGATCTATATTCTTTTTTGTGCAATAAGCTGATAAATATTCTAGCCAGGCTTTTTATTAATTCTTTTTGCTTTTCTTTTGTAGCTTTTGACTGACATCTATTCACTTCAAGGGTGATTTTCCTGTTGGCAAGAGGCAGAAAAGACACACCAAGCATCACCTTCAGGAACAAGCAATTTAAGTACTATAATGAGATGGGTCTTTTCAGAGTCTATAATTGGTGACAAGGTATGGCAGCTTCATATCAGACAAAGATGTACAACACAGAGCTTATTAATGAGGATGGAGCGTCATACTCAAGAAAGCTTCCTGTGACTATGGCAGGAGAATATAACAGATAGTGTAGGTTGTTACTAAGTCCAATATCTCCAATTTGCATCATAAAACCTTTATGTAAGCCAATTCAAGCTAATCCAGGATGGGATAGTTTTCCCCTTTAGAATTCACTAGGGTAGCCAGCAATCCATCACTTTGGATCCCAGCCCTCACAGACAACAGCAATAATCATCTAAACTTGCAGATATGCTCAATTTAATTGGGTTAGTTTAGTAACCTTCCTTGTATTAGAGCCAACTTGCAAGAGATGTAATATTTTCACAGCTATGAAGACATAGCAGCTGGCCATAGTGAGATTTGATTGTGGATCAAGAAATCAAATTTTCATCAAGTTAAGAACTCTTCATGGAAATATATATGGAATAAATAATAAAGTAAAATGATTAACAAGGAGACCTACAAAGATATTGGCAAGGCGAAAGAAAACTGCCTTACTGACAATGCTGAATTCTGTTACTTAGCTGATTTTTTTTTTTTAACTAATACTGGGTAGCGAGCCATTAGTTTCAAATAGAACCAAATAATTAAAGAGTGGAATATTCTCGAATGTATACACAGCATCCCATAAATATGTACAACAGTTATTTGTCAATTAAAACAAATGTTTTGAAAATGCTGTTGACATCAGATTCTGATAGGGAACATAAATTTTTTTCAAAGAAGGAACTTACATGTATGATGTAAAATTAAAATGTGTTGTTTTTGTCCTTAACATTACACATGTATGTTTATATGTATATATGTTTATATGATACCTTGGTAAATGTAACTTCAACTTATATACTTATGTCCCAGTGTCTTCTTTTGAACATTCTTAAATATTGAAAAGGCAAATAACTTTAAGGCAGTGACATACAACTGCAAGAAAAGTCAGAGATATCCAGGTGTCAGGTTTCCTGGTGTTTTGTTTTTACTTTTCTTCATGAACAATTAAGCAAATAGGAAACAAATACCTCTTCTTAAGTATAACACTGGGACCCATTTTAATGAGAGCAAGTGACCAAGATGCTGAAGGATAAAACACTCTACAATCCCCTTGCCATCTGCAGCACATTAACAAATTTCCTTGATGAACTGTTTACAGTGTAATTACAAAAAAAAAAAAAAAATAGAGTTAAAATAAAACAGAACAAAAGGTAAAACATTGTCTAACTTAAAATGTTCCTTTCCTGGGTATCCACCATTCCTTTCAGAGAAAACTGACTTCATTTTGGCATGCATTGCTTAAATGAGGGGTCTTTCTGTTTATAATTATGGACTCTTTATTCTTTTAAGCTGTACAGTTCTCCTTCAGATTGTCACTCTATGCTAATGTTTCTAGAGAGTTCATGAATTTTCCATGTAATTCAGATATTTCTTGAAGACCAAATTTGGCTTCGTTTGATTATAAATTGGAAAACATAGTTCAATAAAATCTTTAAAAACACTTAAATTTTTAATTGTACTTGTTGAAATGTCCAGAACCACATTTTAAATTAGCAATCATTGCATGAGTATTATTTCTAATGCAGCACAGATGACAAGTTATGAAGAAACTAATAGCATTTTCTTCTGGGCTTCTGAACTAAGGACAAAGTGTTCTGGTGTCAGAAATGGGCTTCTCCTGTTTGGTCAGGGGTGGTCAAGGGTAACAAATTAGAATGACCAACTTTACGGAGGACAGAAAGACCAACTTTTCCGACAATGGAAAGGTCTGCCTATGTCACCTTCTCCAACCAAAACACTCATGCCTGTGTGTTTTGATTCAAACCAAGGCACTGATCCAACAACTAGAATAAGCCTATTCCCTGCCCAATTCAGCATTTCTAAAGTGAAAAAGTAAAGGGCACAGGGGTGGGGAATGGAGAGGAGGATTCATTTTATTCATTAAGTCTATCTAACATCTTAGGTGATACAGACACTGTAGGCACTACAGGATGTAATCTTGACATAGAATTTCTAGTTTAGTGATTGCAATTGTGTATTAAATTTATACTTCCTAAGCCTGATCCCCACTTTCCTTTTTGGGAATTGAATAAATATTGGAACAGTAAAAATTCAATTTCAAATCTTGGGTTGCCCTTGTTTAGCCTACTCTTTCCAGAAAAAAACAAACAAAACAAAACAAAACAAAACAAAACAAAACAAAACCTTCAGCATGCTGTAGCAGAATAAGGGGAGTGTGGGCTCTGGTATTAGTGCTGAAGATCAAGCATAAGTAAGCCACTTCTTAGTATTGGCACCTTATATAACATTTGCCTGTCTGAGTTTCACTTTTCTTTTTTATTAGTAAAAGTAATGATACTCACTTTGTACTGGGTTAACTGTTAGAAATAATCTACATAGTGTCTGCCTTGGGACAAGCATAAATAGATACACAGTGGGCAGTGTCACTACTACTATCTCTATTGCTATTTACCTAGGTGAGGTCAGAGCTTTTTGTGGGATCATTTTATGGATGGCTCTTTCTGTTCAATTATTTTTCTCTTGTGACAAGCTATGTCAGTGCCTCTTCTCCAAGTGATTCATTCGTCTCTTGCCTAGCCACCTGCTTGTGACCTCAACACTCTTTCAATTTAACTGAGTGGTCCGTAATAAAAATAAAATGATAAACAGTTTGCCACTTCCAAGTGTGGTAACTCAGCCATCAAAGCTGTTTGTGAAGTTGCTTACCTTTTGTTTTATGCAGTAGAACATTTAGGAGCAAAACTATTTTGTGACACAAATGGTTTCTCCACTTATCCTAAAGTTTAACTGCAGTTTTTCTATGTATATGCAAATAATTTAATACCACAATCCAAATACATTTTCTGTCTAATAAACATTAAAAAATCTAATCAAGGACAATTGTAGGTGTGGATTTCCAAATGGGTATAGTAAGAGTTAACACTATTTCAGAAATGAAGAAGCATAATACAAATTAATATGGAATTTGAACCTAAAAATTTTAAAGAGCCCAATAGTAAGGGAAAGAAAGAGCTAGGAAACGAAGTTATGATGCCAAAAATGATTATTTTAATTTATATGAAAATCTCTGGTGATAAATGTCCTATAAAATGAATGAAGACATATTTTATACTGCTATATTTTCTGACATGTGTCATTTTTTCCAGAGTGAATGTTTGAACATTATGCTCACTTTTAGAAAGTAAGAACTGCTAATAGTTTCTGAAGTTTCAAACTGGTGACCACAGTTCATCAGGTGTCATGTAGAGCAGAAACTTCTTTCATAATTGTTAGTGATTTTTATTTCCCCTGCTCTTCTAAGCAAGTATTATTGCAAAGAAACAAAATATCCCAGTTTTGGAGGCCAAAAATAATTTTGAAATTGCAGTTACTAAAACTTAACTAGCAATGAAGCTACTAGTTGCTCTACTAGTATTTGCTCAGCTTTCAAGGGAAAAAGAAAATTTCTAAATCTCTATCAAATATTTAATCATAATTGCAATTTTTCTTCTTTCAGAGAACTCATTTTCTGAGTAATTCTTCCAACTTTTATATCTGTATTCATGAAGAAATATTTTAGTTCCTGGAGCCTCCTATTTTGTGTAACTTATTCTCCTCATCTTTGTTTCCAGCAACCTAGAGAACTCTTTTTTATCTATAAGAAAATGAAAAAATTATAAAATATTGCTGCTCACTGTGCACCTCAATTTATTTGTTTGAATCTAAGATTGCCTTCTCCTTGAGTATTTTCTGTTAATTAACGTAGACAATGATGTTGTGCTTTGTTTCTCATTCTTTAAAAGGGCTTAAATGTTGCTGACCATGGAAGTGGTGGCAGGTATATTTCAGCAGAGAAAGAGTAGCTGACAGCTCTTTGGTGGCAATAGCAAGCAAATGTGTTGTCTTGATTTGTAAAGGGTTTTAATGTCATCAATAGTAATTCAGCAAAGAGAGAGTTGTAAAATGCAGCTCAAAATGTAGCAAATTGCATCATTGTTAGTGCTTTAGAATTTTAAAATATCTGCAGCAGATGGTAGAGTGCTAGGAGCAATGTCTTGCTTTAGTGTCTAGGAAAAGTTTATGTCATCATAAACCCTAGTGTTGATCACGGCTTCTTTGGCCTGTTTAGGGGAGAAAAAAAAAAAAACTTGCTATTTTCCTTTGACTAATAGTTTACTTTTAAAAATACTTAATAGAGTTATCAAGAATTCAGATATTCTCGGAAAAATGGCTCACCTTTCAAAGCTATAAGAGAATATTATATATCATCCTTAGAATTGGAGAAATATTTTAAAACAGCAGTAGAGGTTCTCCTTTCTTGAGAAGAATTTTTTGCAATCTTTTAAATTTTGGTTGAAGTGACCTATTTTTTTTTTCACTTAAAAATAGTTTCTAGCAATTTACAAACCCATCACACTTTAGTTCTAGAAGTTTCCTTAATGATTTGTTACTCTTATCCCATTCTATCTGGGATTAGGCTATCAGAGATTTTTTTATATATGTATATGAAGGAAGGAATTGGAGTTTTTGGACAACACAAAAATTTCCTACACTGAAATTATAATTGTGCAATAATCCTAGTTATCCATCTCCTGAAAGCTTAAAGAAACTGAGCAATGGGTTGGCTTATTTTTGCAAATCATGCAAAGATCCAAATAAAGCTTAGTATAAATGGCATTCTGTTTATTTATTTATTTATTTATTTTTGTGCTGTTGGAGGCATTTTATTTTTTTAGAAGGAGCAAATTTGACAAAAATTATTTCAAAACAGAAAAGATTTCACTGCTGAATATTATGTGAAAATAATTTTGGATTATATATCATTGTAGCTTAAAGGAATGACTTTGGAGTCAGTCTACCTGGGTTGAAATCTCAGCCCTGCCACTTGGTGCTATGGAATTTAGGTGCGTTAACCTCTCTGTGTTATCTGTAAATTTGTTCATCTATAAGATGGAGTTAAGGTCCATACGGAAATCGTTTGGTGAGGATCAAATGGGTTAATGTAAAACAATTTAAATGGTCTCTGGTAAACAACAACCTTACAACAAATGCAAACAATGTAATTATTTTTACATATTGAACATTTAACCCTCTATGAACTTTTTTTCAGGAAGATACCTTGGCAATGACTGAGCCCATCAGGAATACACAGGTAATGAAGGGAAAAGCTAACTGGTAACAAAGAATAAAACAAGTTCCAAAGTATGTTGCTAGATAGGTGCTCTACAATCATACTAACTGATCATATGGGAGCATCCTCAAAGCAGACAGAATAAACTAGGGTTTTTGTTTTCTTTTGAGTTTTTTTTGGTTTGTTTCATACTTTTGCTTGTTTGTTTTTTGGTACTGGAGATTGAACCGGAGGCGCTTTACCACTGAGCTACATCCCCAGCAGTTTTTATTTTGAGACAGGGTCTTTCTAGCTAGCTAGCCTTGAACTCACAGTTCTCCTGCCTCATTCTCTGGATTGCTGGGGTTATAGGCATGCTCCACCTTGTGCAGCAGAATTGACTGTTTTTGTGTCCTGCTTATCCTAATCTTCAGTTTCTTCTACCCTTCTGTATGTCTAGTAGTATTCTCTTTATCTGGATCTTTTTCTCTTAAAATTAAGTATGCTAAGGAAATAACTCAGACACCTAGGAAAGAAATTCAGCAAGAAGTAAATTAAGTAGTACAACATTTTACTGGTTCTTCCATCTTGTGCTGAACTTCCCTTGATAATACTCAAGAGAAGAGACAATCTATGGGGAAGAGGGGCATTTTTATTTTATCCATATCATTAGACATATCCCAGGTATAATGGTCTCTTTTAGTGGATTCTCACAATTTAACCTGACACTGGTCATCATTTGCATAACTAATTGTTGCCCCCCCCCCCACTCTCCTCCTTTCTACAGACCATTCCTCAGATGCGTTCCTTTTACTCACTGAAAAGGGATGGAGTAAACAAAGAGACAGTCAAAAGGAAGGTAGGGACTGGGGTCATAGCTCAGTTGGTAGAGTGCCTGCCTCACATGCACCAGGCCTTGGGTACGATCTTCAGCACCACAAAAAAAAAAAAAAAAAGAAAGAAAGAAAGAAAAAAGAAAAAGAAAGGGGGGATGTTGAAATGTTGCTTCACACACTGTTGGAGTATTTTCTGAGCTGTTTTATTCTTGTTGCCTTAGTCACCAGTCTGTGGAGTTTCATTTCTTTTCTTTTGTTTTAACCTTTTGGCCTTTTTCTTCCTCCCTTTAGTTATATGTAAAGTTAGCTTCTAGCATCCTCAGTACTTCTCAGTCCTTGTTACTTTGTCATCAAGGACAAAGACTTCGATGCTGCTGGCTGACGCTCCTGCCCTGTGCCTGTCATCACTGACATTCACCATTCGGGTGTCACACTTAAAAGACAATGTGCCATTTTGAAGGTCATCCCCTTTCACAGATTCAGTCCTCAATGTATATGAAAAAGAAATCAAATTTTTTTCCCACTGTCTTTGTCTATCAATTCAGCATAGCTCTAACTACCATATAGAAAAGAAATCCATTAGAACACAATTCACTCTTACATGGGTTTACAAATACTGCTTATCAATTTAGAACTAAAAAAGGTGTGTGTGAGGGATTGACCAAATCATAATTTTGTCTCCCAATATCATTTTAAATGCCATTCCTTGTGCCAGAGAAAAGCACCAAGGACAGAGCTTTCTCCGGTAACCTTGCATTCTCTATTGATGCTCAGCCATTCCACTAACCTAAAAAGTGCCTCCAATTCATCCTGTCGCTGTGCATGAAAAAAATTAGGTCCAGGGTCCCTTTTTTTACCTTTTCTGTAAGTCAAACATGGAAGGTCTTTTGTTAATTTCCACATTCTCCTTTGTTGATGCACAGTAAAACTGCTTGTATATTTTCCTTTGGAACTAGTAAATGCTCAACCGTATTTGAAATGAAGAGGATCTTATTTTATAATTATTTATTTCCTGAGATTCCTCAATTGGAAGAGTGGTAAGATAAAGAAATTCTTATGACGTGAAAATATATATTACTGGCATAATAACTTGTTAAATTCATCCCTATCACCTACTCTCTGCACCCGTTCTTGTTAATTATATTTTAATTCACTCTCTACCTGATTGTCAGAAGATAGTGCAAAACGAAGGCAGGACAAACATTCTGCTACATGAACCTGAAAACTGTAAAAGATGTTAGATTTTATAGACTCAGTATGCAGAGCGGGATTCTAATTAGACTATCAAAGTGATGGACATTTCCCTTTTAACCATCATTGATCCAGATTGAGATTGTAACTTCAGTTTCCCATTCATCCAAAGAGAATGACTTTCATTCTTGGCTTTGGGGAGAATGGAGGAGAGTTTTCTCTTTCATGTTTTATTGCTCTCTTTTCTTATAGACTTCAATAAAAGATCCTTAAATACCTCTGGAAACAATCATGAAACTAGCCTTTGGATGAGACAGAGGATATGAAAGTTAGGTTGAATAATAAAGAAAACATAACTCCTTGTTGGTCTCTTGGAGCACCTGTCTTAGATCTCTAGAGCATACTCTTTCTCCAGTTAGGTATGTGAATACACATCCTTGCAATGAATACATTATTGAGTTGGGAATGTCAATTTTTTCAGACAGAACATCATAATTTCAGACAATGAAAATAATAGACATTAATTATAAGGACCAGATACAAAAAAAAATTGACAAATCAGCATATGGGACAAATAGTCCAGTCACCAATTACAAAAGATGAAACTGCAAAGGATGAGGTTATTGTATGTCCTCCAAAAAGAATATTTGGATATCACAAAACCAAGAGAGGTCTTGAAAAAATTAATGAATCACTAGAATAATTTTTTCAAGTATAACTTTTATGATCAGTCTGAGCTAGAGAAATATAAAGGTATTCCATCCTATCTTCAACTGATTTCACTGGGGAAATTTGTTTCCTTCTAAAAAAGAAAACATCTTTTCTTCTAAAATTAAAGCATATTTTTAATTAATATTGATTTTATTAATATTTGACCCTGTAAAATATTTTTAAATATTTATTTTTATCTTTTAGTATGAATCTCCAAAATATTTCATATTACTTGGAACATATTTACTTCTAGTTGTTTTTCTGTAACTATTATCATCATGTACAAAGTGTGTTTGCATATAATCAATGATAATTTCCCATTTCCAGTTCTAGATAGAAATTAAATTGTAAATGGAATTACTAAATATTTCTCTTTCAAAATAAGTAAAGCACTACTATGCTATAGATTAATGCATATAATGAACCAAATCAGATATTTTACAATGACATTGTACTAACACAAGGGTAACATGGCAAGTTTACAAAATGGTTCAGATCACGGTCAAGAACCAATGTTTAAAAAGAAACTCTTTCTTTGAATCCAGGTTTTTTCCTAAGCATTTTTTCCCCCTTAACTTTATAGTCAATTAAAAACATTTCAAAGTAACTAACATTTTCTAGGCATTGGAGAGATTAATAAGGAGGGGTTATAATCTCCTCTCACAGTAAGAATTTTCTAGTTGTGCAGGAAGAAAACCTGGATATAACATTTAAAAAGAATAGAGCTAAGTGCCAAATCATTTTTTGGATAGCAAAGTGTCATGGGAATTGAGAGGAGAATGGGGGTATATGTGGACTGGGCTGCTGAGCACTCCTCAGACACCAAAGAAATTGTCATCTACGCACATATTTCAGCTCTGCTATTCAGTGTGTTCATGTATCACAGGCATTGACATAAACTAGGGCCTTGTTGGGAATATAGTCTGTCAGGCCTTGCTCTGGGATCTACAGAATCACAATCTCCATTTATAAAATCCCAGTGATTTACATCAATAGTAAAGAAAACATATATAATTTGAAGGAAAAAATATTCCCAAACATCTTTTCCAATTTGTTTTTCCTGAATTGACTCTAAGACTTTAGTGTGAGCCTTTATGTATGCCCAGGTTTCTTATTTGTTTTCTAAGCAATATGAATGTTCCGTGTACAAGACTACTGTCTGCAAGCCACATGCCATGACAGCTGTGCCAGTGTGGCAGGGCCTCCACACAGAGCTCTCATTCTCAAGGATCATCCACGGATTTCAGCTTCATTATCTCCAATTTGACTGCAAAGAGTACATGACAGACCCCAGTTTATAATCACAGTTTTGGCACTAATTAGCAGTGTGATGGCAATCACATAATTGTTCTAGGTACTATTATTTATGAAAAGAGATTGAATGAGCACTAAGCCATCTTTGAGCTTTGAAACGTAATTCAACTTCAGATTTTCAAATATTAGAAGATAAAAGGAATGAGATTAGTACTACTTAGACTTTCTTGGAATCTTTCAGAGAAAAAAAATGTTGAAGAATTTGTATTGTATGTGAAATACATATGAAAACAAATTGTTATTGGGGTTAAAAAGAAGTAAATGCTGAATTTTAACATTATGATGTTATTTAAAGGAAATTTACTTATTTTAAAATTCAAAACAGACTTCTTACTTTCAACAACCAACTGTGAAATGCTTTACATATTTCCTATGTAAACTAAATGTTGTTGGAATGACTTGTAAATAATGGAGGATATTAATGATCTCAACCTGGACTTATACACTTATTTTGTTATTTCTCTCTTTCACATAATTTCCTAATTTTTAAAAATTTGAAGTTGTACTATTTTGAAGTATAGTTGTGAAGTATAGTAGCTTCTCATCAAATAAATGTCTTCAAAAACTCATGAAGACAATGATTTTTGAGTAACTCTCAGAGAAAGGCAGTGCTAATTTCCATGGTCATTCAAAGAAATAGAAGTCTGTAGTGTTAATATTTGTAAACAACACAGAAGAGTGATCAGACCCCCAGATATAGAGAAAGCATTTTTTGAGAGAACCCTTGACTTTATATATGCACTCTATATTCTATGTGCATTCCCATTCAGGACTTCATCTAATCCCCATGATGCTATGAAGGAGATGTTATGATTTCTGTTTAACAGAGGAAAGATCTGAGATTAAATAATTATTTGCCATAGGTCACTCAGCTTCTAAGTCAAAGCTCAGCATGCCATACTGAAGTCACATTTAAAAGACTTTACTGTTCTTGAAAGGTGTATTGAAATAGGAGGTGTTTTAATATTTAAAAAAAGGAAAGACAAAAATAACAAGACAAATCTACTGTAGTGATCCAACAAATAGGTAATGAAGGCTTGACCCACAGTGTTGTGTATTGAATTGTGTCTCCCAAAGTAGGTCTATTAAAGTCAAAACACCTAGGACCTCAGAATGTGATCTTTTCGGGAACCAATTCTTGCAGATATAGTTAGTTAAAATGAGGTCCTACTGGGGTAGGGTAGGCCCCTAATCCAATATAAATGATGTCCTTATAAGAAGATGGTCATGAGAACACAGGCACTCACAGGGAAAACGCAAAGTGACGATATGACAGAATAGAACTGTGCAATCACAGGCCAAGGAACTGTAGATTGTCAGCAAGACAGCAGAAGCTGGAATGAAGCTCAGGGATTCCCTTGCTGGCTTCAGAAGAAGCATAGCTTTGCTGATACCCCAATTTCAGAGTTCTAGTTTCCAGAAATGCAAGACAATAAATTTTTGTTTTCCAAGTCACCCCCTTTGTGGCTCTTTGTTAAGGCAGTCCTGGAACTCTAATGGACTTGAGAGAAATAGTTAAAAAAAAAACAGAGAAAGACATATGAACTACAGTCGGCCCTAAGTAACTGAGAAGTTGGCATCCATGGGTTCTAAGTGTAGATTTAACCCACACAATATTGAAAATACTTGAAAAAATTTGCATTTGTGCTAAACATGTACAAACTTTTTCTTGTCATTACTCTCTAAGCAATGCAGTTTAACAATAGTATTTATACTTTAGGTATTATAAGTAATCTAGCAATGATTGTAAGCACACAGGATGGTGTGTGTGATTATGACTTATAGGCTGAGTATTTGGAAGACTGCCTCTACACCTTCTTTTTGGTTATGCCACCTACATGCAGAT
>JAJEJO010004393.1:254655-313834 GCA_020662805.1 Glaucomys volans
AAAGAAAGAAAGAAAGAAAGAAAGAAAGAAAGAAAGAAAGAAAGCTTGTGATGATATCTTTTAAACATTGCAGGTAACAAATGGCCACAATGTGTGTAAATTTATTGCCATATTTATAGAATGCTGAATAATTTCCTAAAATTACCCACCTGGAAGCCTGAAAGAAACATTACTATTTTTCTACCTGTGTTTCAAATTGTTTCTTTCTGAAGTTCTACAAGGACTTTCTCATCTAGTCACAGCCTTCTGTCAGGCAAAAAGAATGAATTGGGACTTTCCTGCTTTTATTTTTATAATACTTATGAAATCTATTAAAAAAAGTTTGATGCATTCACACATTTATATCTGCTAAGACACAATGGCACTGTCTACATAATTTTCTTTGGAAAACTTTACACAAATGAGAAATTTTTCCTGCTCCCCCATTACCCATCCTATAGCAATAGTCCCACAAGCATGATGGAACACTCAGGAAGAAGGGGAATCACAATTGCCAGATTTCTCTTTCTTTTCTTTGCCATCACATTCAAGTTTTTCCAGGGTTTTTGATCTAGTTTTTCTGTTTCACTTTGCTCTATGGGTCCACCCACCTGTTGTCTAGTTTTGCCTTCATATTGCCAATGCATCCTCTCTTTTATAATTTCCCATCTGATAAATTTGGGGGGAAGAAAGACACTTGTTGCCAGCAAGACTCATTTTCTGAGCAGATCTAATTTAGAACCTGTATAACATTGGCACATAGGCACAGGTATTCTCTTTTTTCACATTGTTGTTTAGTCACGTATCCCCATCATGATGGGACAGACACACATTTTTCAGCTAAGCTCTCCAAAAATACATAAATACCAAACTGTTATTCACACAAATCTTTACAAAACAACAACAATAGCAACAAAGGAAGGAACAAATCCATTTTAGTAATAAGGGAATTTTTTACAGTTTTTATTCCAGTTGACTCCAAAGATGAGCACCAAGAAAAGAAATTTGAATGCATACATACACAAGTAAGAAATTGTTTGTAGCCTTCCTCCCCACCCACCACTTCCCAGGTGCAGAAGGAGGAAGAAGACTAAAAAAGCAACAGAGTTAATCATATTTGGTGTTTGCAGCAGCTAGCACAGTGGAGCTCTCATCATTTCTGCTAACACTTTCTGTTGTGGTGGTGCTTATTATTATGTGCATCCCAGAATATGATTACTTGAACATATTCATGCTAATATTGAGAGTTTTTTTTTGGGGGGGGTAAGTAATATAATGTCATTTAATTGATAGATTTTTAAAATAGGGTTAGAGTTGTCTATCAACCACAAATAAGTGAGTATCGAATATTTTAATCAGCTAGAGGTGATGATTATCATAAATATGGGCAAATGATTAAGAGAATTCCTGAGAGACCAAGTATGAAGTTATAGAAAAATTTCACTTGAGAGTATGTTGAAAGATTTAAGCAAGAAATCAGCCTAAGGATATGAGGATCCTTTTTAAATAATTTGCTTTTTCATGGTTGCATTCTGATATTGTAGAAATTAAAACTTCAATTCTCCAGACCTCTCCCTCTCTTTCTTTTCTTATTTTCCTACTCCCTTCTTTTCCACTTTTTCTTGCTAACTTGGATTCATATCTACATATCTTAAGTTGATAAAAGCCACTATTTGAGTACAAATTTAAATACATGGTGTCTTTGCCAGTATTTTTAAGATAATAGTATAGATATTTCTGGAGTTTAAAAGAAATTAATGAGATTATGAAAAACAGTTAGATCTGAAATCTGCTGGCAGGTGTCATTTTCCAAAAAAATGTGAAAATTATTTCCAATTTCTAATGGAATCCCAATATACTTCAATGTAGGAAGTACATTTGGAGAATCATATTCTAAATATTTTATATGTTGTAACTATGAATTTCTGACTTGGTGAAGTGAAATCTTTACGCTATTTGATAAGAAGAAGAAGAAGTGATTTGTATCATTTCAATTATTAGAATAAGTTGCTGCTAATGCCATGAGTGTCATTAATCTTTAACAGGTTAGAACCATCAAGAGGTACGGCATTCTTGCTTCCCTTGGGTAACAAGATCATCAAAGGCATAATCCTAAATTGACATTCATATTGCAAGAAGTTTACTGATCTAAAAATTTGCTAAGAGTGAGACCAGCACATCTGCCCCTATAGGAAATGATTTTTGCATAGTAAGTGTTGATCTGCATAACCATATGATCATCGCAAGTGCTGATTACCAAATCTGAATCATCATTACTTAGCAAAGTTCTATAAATACACATGGCACCATGTAATATATTCAGCTGTGCTAAATTAATGACAAAGTCCTTACCCTGAGAAGTTTGGGGGTCTAAACAAAGAATGACACAGAAGACAAATATGTGGAACACACATTGAATTGGGGGGAATTTTCAGTGAAATCATTCCAGTGATGGATTTTTATGGTTTTAAGTGAAAGAGAAATTAAGGATCCATAATAAGATAATAAATATGGACCCAAGATATATCTATGTCTATATCTATATCTACATCTATACATTTATATTTATATACATATGTCTACACATATACACACATATATATGCACACACACAATTTGAAAAATATCTTCATACCATTAGATTTAAATACCATAAATTCAATATATCCGAAACTGAATTTTCTTTTTGTTTTGAAAAGTACTCATCTTTTTTGTTTTATTTGTTGTTTTTAGATATACATGAAAACAGAGCGTATTGTGACATATTATACATACCGTGGGTACAACCCATTACAAAGGAGACTGAAGGGAAGGGAGTGGGGATAGGAATAGGAAAGACAGTAGAATGATTCTGACATAACTTTCCTATGTTCATACATAAATGCACCACTGATGAAACTCCACATCATGTACAACCACAAGAATTCATTATCTCCTCAACATGTTCTCATTCTTCAAGTGAACTCCTGCCTTGATTAAAGGTGGTGCTTTCTCCCTATGATTAATAAAAACATTTTATAGATCCTTTCTTCTCATTCTTCTCCCTCACCTACTACAAAGTCCTGGAAATTGCCAAATTGGTGCCTTATTCTTCATTTTCTACTTCTCAGTTCTAACTCAAGTCTTCGTAACTCACTTTGAAGGATTGCTGTGCTTTCCACTGTGATTCCACTTTAATTTGTCTCTTAAACCTACTCTTCTAAAACACCCATTTTCGCACTCTTGGCCCAGGTTTTGATGGCTCCTCAGTGTAGAGTTAGCACTGATTCCAATGACATTCCTGGAACCCAACCCAACTTTTCTTTCCATCCTTACTTCATACTAATCCTTGCTCAACGAACTTCAAAATGCCACCTTCATTGAGGCTTCTTTGTTTCAATTTTTGAAACTCTGGTCATTTTATATCGCTGTGTATTTTCTTTGTAACTCCTCTACTATTTCAGACCTATGAAAGAAATGCATTCCTTCTATGAAATTTTCTCAACTAGCTCAAGAGAAATAAATTTTGTTCTCTGCTTTTATGTATAAAAATAAACTGATAAAATTATTTTGTTCAGTAGATATTGCTTCCCCAAGGACAGTTGTCTTTTGACACCTTCAACAACATCCAGATTTCCTGTTCAAAGTCTACCCTTTTCCTCTCCTCAGACAGTGTGCTTCAAAGGTGGGTTTTCAGCTACCCTGGACCAGTGATTATGTAAAAAGTAAAAAGGTAACCCAAGCACATCCAGTATTTGTTAACTTTAGATAATCTTACTGAGAGATTGATTGTCCCCTTCTCATTTGGTTGTTATAATACCTGACATTACCTTACTTATGTTTTGATCCAGAAAGTACCATGCCTGTGGTTAGATTCAACATTGAGTAAGGAGTGGCAAAATATTAATTTCAGTGATACATTTTGCATTCTCTGTCAAGTTGCTTTTGAGATTAGAGCCATCCATAGAACACTGTTATGTGAGTTACTTGAACTTAAACCATTTAGAGTTGGACTTTTAAACACATTCAGCCTAGAGAATACTATTTCTATCTCTTTAGACCTTTTGATACACATTTGCTTGCAAATATTTTCTCTGGTATAAATTAGAAGTTCAGTGAAGATAGGGAATGGTTTATATATATTGTGTCTCCTAATATGGCTGTTCTGGTATACTGGGTTATTAGCTATTTGATCTGAGGTCATATGAACATCTCTCAAGAATGCTTCTAAAAGAAACACTCCAAGGATAAGATGTTAGACCACATGAACTGAAGTTCCTCTTCTACCTCTTGACAGTTTTTCAATGACTTGTGTTAATTTTGAAAGCTGCAGAGTATTTCATGATACAAAGTTGACTATGATGGCAAAAATAGTTTTTAAAAAGCATTCACTTTCTAAAGCTGTCATAACAAGGTACCATGAACTTATTGAGTTAAAACAACAGAGATTTACTATCTCACAGTTCTGGAGAGTTAAAGTCCAAAACCCAGGTATCAGAAGGATTATGTTCTTGCTGGAGGATCTAGGGAAGAAACTGTTCCATGCCTTCCTCTTAGTTTCTTCCTATAATTTAAATATTTGTGTCCCTATGAAATTCATAATTTGTAAACTAATCCCCCGTGTGACAGTATTAGAAGGTGGGGCCTTTGAGGGTTATTAAGTTATGAGGGAAACATTTCATGAATTTATAAAAAGATTTCAAAGGGCAAACTAGCTCCTCCATCTTGTGAAGATGCAGGGAAAAGGCACCATCTATCAACCAGAAAGCAATCCCTCACCATACTCTGAATCTGCTGGCATCCTGCTCATAGAATTATCAGCCTGTAGAACTGTGAGAGATAAAACTCTGCTGTTTACAGGTACCCAATCTGGGATTGTGTTGTTGTTGGTTGTGGTGCTTGGAGATCCAACCCAGTGCTTTGTGTTAGGCAAACTCTTTACCACTGAGTCCCATCCCCAACTCCCTGCCCTTTTCTTAATATAGAGGCCAAATGAACTAGGACACTTTTGTTGGTTTTCTGGCAATCTTTGGTGTTTCTTGATTTGTAGCTGCATAATTGTAGACCTTGGTTTCTCATGTGACATTCTCCTTGTTTCTTGCCATAACTATCTTCTTACAAGGACTCCAGTTGTATTGGATGAGTCTATCCTCCTCCAGTATGGAAGTAATTACATATGCAATGAATCTATTTCCCAAATAAGGCCAGTCATATTTTGAGGTACTGGAGGTTAGGTTCCATGTATTTTTTGGGGAGGACACAATGTAATCCTTAACAAGAGATAACAGCTAGGACTTTCTAGGAGGAAGCTTCACTCTTTGTTCTACAGAGGGGAATAGGCTGTGATTCTAGCAGTTTTCAGGCAAGGCAGAGAGATGATTAATTGTATGAAGAAGAAATCTACATGATTTAAGGGAAGCAAAGAAATTACTGGTATTTTCCATAAATGGAACTCAGACACTGGTAACTATGACCATTTTTAACAGAAACTTTTTCTTCCATTATTGGCACCTGCATGTGAAAGAAAACACAATCCCAAGGGACACTATCTCCCTCCATCAGGCAAAAAGTGATTCATGTTAACAACGTGACCTTACTAGTGAGGAGGTGGTTTTATTCATTTTTGCTCATGAATAAATTAACTCTTTAAAAAATTCGTAGGAGAAAATACTGTATGAATTTGTTTTAATTTTTATGGAAGTTGTCTGTTATTGAGATGAGGGCATTATGTAATTTTAATGAATGAAATGTAACAGTATATTCTTTGGTTTCAAAACAAGATGAAAATTGATTGTGAGCATAATACCGACCTTCCTAGCTGAAAGGCAAATCTAAAGATCTTCAGCTTTATGGAGATTTTGTCATAAATCAATCCATTTAGAACACATGTTTGAGTCAAGCATGTCTTTTTTCAAATCCAGTCTCCACCAACAAAATTGCCATGTAACCCTGGGCAAATTGCTCAACTTCTCCAAATCTAGGTTTCCTAAACTATAATCTCCAAAGAAATTTGTGATGATTGAATTAAGTAAATGTATGCAGGACATATTTTCTACCACATGACATTCAATAAAAATTTTCATCATTAACTTTGCTACTATAGCTATAAGAATTTCGATTCTAAAATATCAGTCAGACATAAAAGAGGAAAACCCAAATATAACATGACATTAAAGGCATCATAAGTTGTTTAGAATTATATTTTCCAACTATTTAATTATTTATTCTAGTTATACATTTGTACATTGGACTAGAATTCAGTTTCCCTTTATTTAAAGAAGATATTCACTTTTCTACTATCATGAGAGGAAATACTCATTCTAGTGATTTTTTCCATCTCTGTTCCTACAACTCAGCATTAGAAGATTTATTTTGTTAGCACAAATAAAAGGGAGAGGTGCCAGCTCATTCAGAGACATAAATAAGCTGCTCCATTTCATAGTAGTAACATGGCTAGGTGTTCACCATGAATCATGGAACCAGGTAATGGTGTCTCTGCCACGCAGCCAATGTTCTCTGATCTTCTTCCTGGTACCTCTTGTCACTTCTTAATTTTCACAAAATGCTTCCTATTGTCTGTCATAAGTTACATTCCTAAAACATCTTAAACCTTTTTTCTTCTGTTGCTCAACATTTTGGTGTCAAACATCTCCCATGATGTCAAATATTAACCATACACTGAGAACCACCAAACACCTGTAGTGAACCACTGCCACCTCTGTCATTTCACCCAGTTGTAGAAGTCAATAGCTGATCAGCTTAGGAGTTTGTTTATATCACCTTACCACTATGCACAGTGGCTGCAGTAATGCCAAGTGCTACATACTGAGTGTTTATGTTTCCTCCCAATTGTATTTTGAATGCAAATCTCCAGTGTGATGATATTGGGGGTGGGATCTTTGGGAAGTGATTAGTTCATGAGGACAGGACTCTCAGGAATTAGATTAGTGCCCTTATTAAAAAAAAAGGGACAAAAAGAGCTAGTTTTCATCTTTTGCCATGTGAAGTCTTAATGGAATATTAGTTGTGACCTAGGAAAAGAGCCTTCACTAAACATCATATTTGTCCATATTTGGAATTTGGACTGCCCAGCCTCCCAATAGATTTTTATTGTTAATAAGCCTATAGCATTCTGTTTATAGCAGACCAAATAGAAAGAGAAAGAAAACCAACACCAAGAATTGGGTGCTTTTGTAACAAAACCTAAAAACATTGAAGTGGCGTTTCAACTGGGTCATGGGTAGAAACTAGGAGATTTTTGAGGTGGCTGTCTAAAAAAGCCAAGTGAATTCCCCCTTTATGTATACATAGAAAGCAAGAATTTAAAGATAAATAAATAAATAAATAAATAAATAAATAAATGGAGAGAAGAGTAGTAGAATAGAGAAAGGGGAATAGGGAAGGGAGAGGGGAGGGACAGGTGGGGCACCAGGGACCAAAATGTAGTAAAATAAATTCCATGCATGTGTAATTACATCAAAATGAACTCAACTATTATGTATAAATATAATGCATTACTAAAAGCATTAAAAAGCCTATATTGTCATGAACAGACTGTGAGGGGTAATTTGGGTGAAGGTTCAGAAAGAAGAGAGTTATGGAGAAAACTTCAGTCTTCCTAAGAGAGTGCTTAAGTAATCCTGAACAGAGTGATAGTAGAAATATGGAAGGTATTCTGATGAGACCCCCCCAGTCAGAAATGAGGAACACATTACGTGACAGTGGAAGAAAAGCCATCCTTTTCTTCCAGTGGCAAAGAACATAGCTGAATGTATTGTGTCCTAACGTTTTGTGCAAGGAAGAATTTTCAAGTAACAAAATTGGATATTTTGCTGAGGAAACATCTAATCAAAGTATTGAGAGAATAGTCTGGTTCCTTTTGACAGCTTATAGTAAAATTTTAGAAGAGATAAATGATTTCAAGATGGGATTCTTAATCAGAGGGAAGAAAAATGTAGATTTAGAACATTCTCAGCCTATCAATATTGAAAAGAGCAAGAAAGCCTATTCAGGGGAGAATGCTGCAGGTTTGGCCAAGCAACCTGTGATGAGGAGATGTGTATGGGTCACCCAGATGTTATTAATCAAGACAATGATGAGATTAGTCCACCAACTCAACAGATGCCTGGAGGTATTTTTCAAGATGATGAAAGAATAACCCTGTTCCCTCACTAAAGTAACTCAGAGATGACTAGGGTTGCCTCTTTCATCATAGGCCCAGAGTATAAGGGCCATGGGGACATAACAATTTCAAAGGAGAGGCAACTGGAGTCTGTGGGACCTCAACCTTTGCTGCTAATGCTGCCTCACAATGAAGACTCCACTCCCTATGCTCCAGTGCTATGGTGCTCAGGGGCCCCAATTGTGGCTCCAGAGGAACCCAGTGTAGTGTGTACTCTACATAGGATATGGCTACCTTCACCTAGACTCAAAGTATGTCCAGGAAAGCCACAGGCACATGATACCATTGGGGTTGGAAACCAGGCAGAAGACTGCCTTTGGGGAGGGATCACTACAGAGAGTCCTGTGGGGGGTGGAGCCACCACAAAGAATCTCCATGAAGGCAATGTCTAGTGAAGCCTTTCTAGTGAATGTCTAGTGAAAGTCTAGTGAAAGTCACTAGACTTTCAATGTCTAGTGAAGCCTCCCAAATCTATGGGGATAGGACCACCCACAGATTTGAGGATCCAATTTCTGCCCAGCAAAGTTTCAGGGTAGTACTTCTACTCTGGTGGATCCAGAAGGTGGAAGAGCATTAAGTCAGAGAACATTATTCTCAAGTACAGAGGTTTAGACGGATTGCTCTGTTGGATTTTGGACTTACTTGAAAAATGTTGCCTCTTCCTTCTTTCCTATTTCTTCCTTTGGAACAGGAATGTCTATCTTATGCCTGTTCCACTCCAGTATTTTGGACACACCAAACTTGACTTCACAAGTTCCCAGCTGGAGAGGAGTTAGTCTCAGGATTAATTATATTTTGAGTGTTCCCTGTGTCTTAGATGATTTTACATAGATTCTGGAGTTTAGACTTCTGAGTTGATGCTGGAATGAGTTAAGGCTTTGGGTTGGTCAGGATGAAATGCACGCATTTTGTGTGAGAAGAATATGAATTTGGGGGGCCTAGGGCAAAATAATGTGGATTAAATTCATATATTGAAACCTCTCTCCCAAAATAATGGTATTTGAAAGGGCCTTTGGAAACTGATTAGGTCATAAAGGCAGAGCTCTCACCAGTGATATTAGTGCCCTTTTAAAGAAGTTCATGAGTCCTCATCTTTCCTTCCATATGAGGGTATAGTACAATGACAGCCATCTATGAGACAGAAAGTGGGCCCTCACCTCATACCAAATTTGTCAGTGCCTTGATTTTGTGCTTCTCAGCCTCCAGAACTATAAGAAATAAATTTCTGTCATTTAAACTACACAGATTATTGTATTTCATTATAGAATCTCAAATACACTCATATCAAGTGCAAAATAGGGTTTCAGTAAGGACTGTTTGAATTTTAAAAATGCAGAATTATTACACATATACCACTGTTTTTCCTCCAACCTGCTCTTTGTTCTTAGTTAATGCACCATGATTTATAAGTTGCCTAATTCAGAATCCTGGAGAGCATATTTAGTGCTTTCTCTCCTTCACTTCCAAGTCTAATCCAACCACTAATTCTGTCAGTAGTGTCTCTTCAAGACATGTCAAATTGTTCTACTTTATGGTTTCATCAAGCCACCATAATCTTATGCCTATATTTTATATCAGCATTACCTGGCCTTCCTACCATATCCAGTTTTTGCATAATATACCTGGGGTGAACTGGAGTAATTTTTCTATAATCCCAACAAAACAACAACAACAAAAAAACACATTCCTTCCATTCTTAAAATTCTTTAAAAGTAATTATTTATGCCAGGATCCAATCCAAACTTCTCCTCATTGCACATACATTTCCTTGAGAACTTCCCCAGCTTCATTTCTCAACACTCCCAGCTTCCTGTTCTGCTAATTGTGGTGAATGGCTTCCCATACTAGGCTTACTTTGACTTTCAATACACTGATCACAGCCTTTGTCTCAAAAGACTCTTCCTGCAACTCCTTGCCTAACTCTTGGCCATTGGCCTAAGCTTGGACACCACCTCATGGGAAAATTTACCTTAACTTCCATTGACCAAGAAGTGCTGACCCCTTTTCTAGAACCAAGAGAATATGGTTATTACATTATTTAGCCCTAAACATCCTGTATTGCTGCTGCTTCTCTCCCCAGAAGATGCTATAAGCATATTGCATACAGGGACTGTATTCTATTCATTGATATAATCCCACAACCTTGGACAGTGTTTGGCAAATAATCAACACTTAATAAATATTTGCTAAATGAGTGTTATGTAGACACAGTGCAAAGTAGCCTTTGGCCAAAGCAACGATTACATTACTAGCAAATCTGTGCTATTTTTTTTCCTCCAGAACAGTTCACTTTGATTTATCTTGAACTGTTATGCAAGCTGTAACTAAAAACGACTGTGCTTGATACTGCCTATAAAAATACCACTGTACAGACTGTGTTTTTAAAAACCAATATTGAAGCTCAAACCATTTATAGTGGTGTCCATATTAAATGCTCTCTACCTATATTCACTAAGTGTTGAAAGATCTTTTTTTTTTTTACATTTTTCTCCACATATTTCTTCTCCAGCTGCTACCATAATAGCTTCTCTTACTAGATCCATGCTGTTGCTAAATATGCACAAATAAGACTGTGTCACAGAATCCACCTGATTCCAGGAGTAAGTTGTAGTCCTATGAATCATCCATTGAATCATGTAGCATAACCAACTATTAATCTCTAACCTGGTATTTGTAGATACGTGTGGAGGTTGGATTGACCTATAGAGTGCTTCCTACACTTTCTACACTTCAGTGTTTCCAATTTAAAGGGATTGGGGTAAGATGGTGTATACCTCATCACTATCTCTTCCTTGTACATGTTCAGAATAAATTTCAAAATCCTGATACTTCTTGACACATAAGGTTAGTTATTTCATCAGCTATGATCAGCTTCTTCTCAGTCATTGCTTTTCTCTTAGTTCAAAATACCATGTTGATATGACAAGAAACAAATCCCAAGTGTGTAATTATTGAATATGCAAATTATCAAATTTTGAAAAGTCTTATGCTTTAAAAGATGAGAGAAAACCTGGTATTATGGACTGGATTGTGCCTCCTCTCCAATTCATATGTTGAAACCCTGATCTGCAATGTGTCTGGATTTGGAGACAGATCCTTTTTAGAGGTATTTGAGGTCATAAGTGTGGGGCTTTCATTCAGTATAATTGGTGTCCTCATAATACAGAAAAGTGACTAAGATATTCATGTTTTGGGAGAAAGGTCATGTAAGAGGGTATAATTAAATGGCAGCAATTGGCAAGCCAAAGGAAAAGGTCTCAGGAAAAACTAACCCTGCTGGAACTTTTGTTTTGGACTTCCAATCTCCAGAATGGTGAGAAAATAAATTTTTGTTGTTTAAACCTCAGACTGTGGTATGTTATTGCAGCATACAACACCTGGGTTTTAGTCCTGATGTTAACACTTACATCTACATCTATATGTTGATCTAGGTTCTGAATTTCATTGCCTCATTTGTAAGAAAAGGATAACCAGAAATTTCACTTTTATAGGTTTATTGTGAGATAATTAAGTTAAATCATGGTGATGGTCCATCATAGCTTTTTAGTGTTATATTATTTTCATTATCTTTATTCTATTAATACTAACATAGAAATCCATATTTTACCTTAAATTCAAAGTACTTTTGAATCTTTTTTGAGTGTGTCAAATCTCGTTTTACTTTAGGACATTGATTAGAATAGATAAAGCAGCCTGTATGTTGGAATACAAAACAAACCCTAACTTTACCAAACACTACCTATGTGTCTCACAATTTACTCAGCTTCCTAGAGTCTCAGTTTCTCATTTTAGAAAATCTTTAAAACTGGCCTAAAACAATTATGGCACATCAGACTCTAGAACTAAAAGAGAACATTTATTTCTTTGCACATGATTGCATCCAACAAAGAATGTATTGACAGAATGAATTCATCTCTGGCAATTTCTCAGCCCCTTTTCACCCAGCACTCTCTAGATATTCCTGTGTTTCTCAGAAAACTAGATAATAGTAACACAACAGCTAAGAGTCAGAGAAGCCTTAGCATCTGCCAGGCACCTAACAATAATGTTTCCACTGGGTTAATTAACTTCACAAGTCCTTTTCTATATTCATCATATACTTAAGAAAACTGAATCCCAAAGGAAGGTCATCAAACTGAGGGTGGTCAAATATAATATGGAATATGATTTTACCAAAAAGCATCCATTACTTATTTAAAATTCAAATTTAACTGAGCATCTTGTATTTTAATAAGGCAATAGTAGCCCAGAGAAGTTAAGTAACTTGTCTAAGTGGGCACAAGAGGCAGGCTTCCAACCCTTGCACACAGCTCACTGAGTCCTGCATTTTATCCTTATGATTTACTTATTACATTGGTTTTAAAGAAAGATATTTTGGCTAGGAGGGAAGAAATTAAGCTAGGAATTAACCTAGCTGATTGTTGGAATATATTCATAGATGGACTGATTGTAAGTAAGGTCAAGGCAAAGGCTTCAGGAAAGCTGAGGGCCTTGACTGAGACCTTAGAGCCCTAATTAGTTGGGCAATCTGCTTTGACATCAGGAGCAGAACAAAGTTTAAAGCAAGGTTTCTTTTTACAGAGTTGTTAAAAATATCTCTATTTTTTCCCTTGCATTGGAAAACATTTCCTGAATTGGAAATAATGCTACAGCCGAAATAGCTGCAAGCAAGTTAGAAAATGGCTATTAGGCGTGCTTCTTTATAGAAGACGGTACTTGATGATTGCTCTGCCAAGAGGTTGCAAGGAATTAAATCAGGGTTCTGCTCATGTGTGGACAGGTAATTCGGTATCTAATCTGATTCCTTCAACCCTTACAGAGAAACAGAAAACCAAATAATCTAGAACTCTGTTAATGACACCATTTACAGGGTGTGAATATCATCTCCACCTCTCTGTTTCCCTTCTAGGCAGCAAAGAAGGTAGCTAAAAAGTAGGCAGAATATCCAAAAAAGGACATGTTTAGGAAAAAAAATTTGATTTAGTTAATTTATACAACTTATTTTTTCATCCCATAAGAGCTATTTATTTATTTATTTTTAGGAAGACCAGGGGGTGGCTTGACAAATATAGCCATCCGCCTTCTGAGCATACTCATATTTAAATAAGGAAGGAGAACAACAGAATAGCTAAATAAAGCTTAAAATAAAGTATAAATTAAAACAATATGTGATTGAGATGTCCATGTCAAAAGTGGGATTGAAAAGCATCACTAATTGATTCTTTGGATGACAGAGATCACAGGTTTAAAAAACAAACAACAATAACAAAACCATTTAAAATAAAACAATTAACTTTACAAGTAAAATATCGATATCAAATAACTTAACCTAAATTCTTAATTTGCTTGAAATGGATATAGTGACCCTCAAAACCAAAACAGTATTTTTGTGAGTGTGTGTGTTCTGACCTTGTATTTCAATAGGATTACCTGTATCTTCTCTTCATATCTGTTCTCTGGAAGAACAGCTAAAAAATTTAGGTGTTTCTTTAGAGTAAAATGCAAACTGCTTCGATGACTGAGGAGGCCCTGGGGATCTGGCCACTCCTCACTCTCCAGGCTCATTTCATGTCTCTCTCCTGCTCCCTTCCTTATCAGCCTCACTGAAGTTTAAGTGCTTCATCATTAACATCAAGTTAATCAACAACAAATTCTTACCTGCTTCGGGCACTGGCAATATCTTCCTATTTTTTTTTCTCTGCCATTCAAGTAACTCCCTCCTTCTTTCTGAGGCCTGCCCTTATTGCTCTATGAAAAAATAGCGTCCCTCATCATTATTATTATTGTTATTTTATTTATTTGTTTGTTTGTTTCTTGTAGAGCTGGGGATAGAACCCAAGGCCTTGCATATGTTAAGCAGGCATTCCACCACTGAGCCATATCCTCAGACCCCTTCATTACTCCTTACTTTATAATTCATTTGTTCCCCCTGAACATTTATTCCTTTGTTACTTATCTACTTTAGCTTACAGCACCAATTTACCATCTATTCCAATTAGACTGGAAACTACATGTAGGCAAATCCTAGAATTCTATTGTCTCTGAATTTTCAAGACATAATATCAGTTGTGCCATGTACTGTGTTACATTGATATTTGTTGAACAAGTGAATGAGTGGATTTATGTGTGCTCCTCACTGAATTAAGCAATAGCTGCTAAAGGAGGGTGCTGATTCCTCCTGTCCACAGCCAGATGATCTTCCTAAGCAATTTGTGCCAGTTTAGAGAGAAGAAAATTCCAAACAGTGGTGAGTATTAGGCTTTATTCAAGAGTAAGAGAAGGAGACATCATTTCTGAATGGATCTTAATTTACACTGGGTGGCAAAGGTTGGATAAGGATTTTGGTGGCAAAGACAAGACTTAATTGGTTAAAAAGGAAGTGGCTGAGACAATTTTCTCTGTGAAAAATGAAATGAGTTGCCCAGAGTGCTTATATATAGGGAGATCAATTAGCAGTCTACCATAGATCTCTGGCTAGGGATGGTGTTTTGATTACATAGATGGCAGCAGAGATTGAGAAATGTTAACAAATTTCAAAGTTTCTTAGAGGGTTAATTTAGGAGAGGAGTTTTCAGACTTTAGTTTGTTTTGCAGACTGCTGGGCAATAAAGTTAATTTTTGATTTAGAAAATCTAAAGTGAACCCTGAAATTTCACATTTCTAACAAGTTTCCAGGTGATTAGGATGGTGCTGCTGCTCTCTGGATGACTATACTTTGAGAACCACTGTTTTAAAACTTCAGTATGGTGATCATTTAGATGCTAAAATTGAAGGATAGAAAAGAAAGAATGATTTCAAAATGTCTAATTTAACCATACTGTCATTTACAGGAATACAAGGAACTAAAATTTTAGAGGATAAATGCGCAAATATTTGATTCATTGTCAAGTTTGAGGTTCATTTAAAACCAGCAGAAAAAAATGTTGAAAAAATTCATGGATATATATGCCTGGAATTCATAAGAGTACTATGAAATAAAGATATTAATTTTGTAGTCCTCAATATGTTAAAGGTATTTAACACTGTGGGTGGGGATTAATTTGATAAAGAGGAGGGAATATAGAGTGAGCAGGGGACTTGAAGCCCAGCTGGTAACACTAGCATTAATGGGGTACGCACATGAGGTTAGTTCACAAAGAAAACTAGACGAGAGGACTGAGAAAGCACAAGGTAAACAACAGCAATAAAGGGGCCCCAGAATGCAAAGAGTATTTCAAAAAGTACAGCCCATAGCACCCAGACATCAAAAAAGGTAAGATCTGAAACAAATTTCTGATTGAAGTCAGTGTTCAGGCCATGGCTAAGAACCTCAGGAAGGCTGTGATATTGGAGTGATGGGGTAGAGTTTGAGCGAATTAAGAAACATATGGGAATTTGTGAAAGTTAAACTTGAGAGTACAAGATGAATAATTATTTCCCTCTAAATGTTTCTCTATAGAATTTACAGACCTGAGTGTCATATCAAAGGGAAGGATCCACTCAACTACTCAACTGCTACTTGAGGTTTTATCCCAACCCACCTCCATTTTCCTTTTCTTTCATACCTACCTCCCCTGCCATACACACACACACACACACACATACACACACACATACACACACACATACACACACTCACATACACAGTCCTTGTTCCCAGTTATGTGTGGCAAATACTCTTAGAAACTCTAATTCAATCCCACATCAACTACTCCCTTTTTATAAATGTCTAGGGTAACATATCCTAATATCTCATTTTCTGATCATCCCTGGCTTATCTTTGGCTCCAAGGACAATTGAATCCAAGATCTTAAGTGCCACAGGTCACTTTCTGTGTCTGTCTTTCTCTTTTGTTTCTATCTCTTTGTGTATCTTTGATGTATCTCATGAAAGAGAATAAGGTCCCTGGAAACTTTGAGCTTACATATTTACTGCATGTGTCCAAAGAGGAAATAAGAAAGTTGACTTCCCCTTTACACTGTAAGTGCATACTGAAGGAGGCTTGTGACTGGGGAGACGAAGGTCATGGGATGATTCCTGCAGGAATCTTGTACATAGCAGTATGGGCTACTCCAGTGCACCTAATTGGCATACTATTTCCAACTCTGTGGTTAGAAGGAGTAGTGGACTTAGAAGTCTTTGCAGGAATCCAAGTTTAGAGTGAAAGAGACATAGTTCTCCAAAGGAAGAGCGTTATTGTTACTAGTCCTGAAAAGGAAAAAACAAGTTCAGGGAAAAAAAAAAACAGCAGAGGTCCACCTTAAACTTATTAGCATTTATTCCTTATAGCACCCTGAACTAAAAGACATAATTCACTAGATTTTGTAGTTTTGTATGTATTTATGTATGAATTCTATTCCAAGCTCTAGGAGGGCAGAAATGGTAGTCTTTTTTTATCCTCATTTGTGTCCCTGTAGCCTGGCAGGGTGATAAACTAATAGGAGGCCCTTAATATGCACATGTCTAATGAAAGAATTAGTAAAGGTCTCACTAATACTTTTATTTAAGGTAGTTCTTGTCCTACTATATTTTCCTTTCTGTCTTGTCTGGTGCACTGTTTATTTACTTATATTTATTCATGGTTATTACTTGAAGTTCTCAATATCTGTTTCATGGGCCTTCAAGGACCTGGGAAATGGTTTGATGAAGATGTTCTGGAAGGGCCTTATGCTCTCAGACACTGGTGAAAAAATCTGCAGCACCAAAGCATCCATAACCAATATATAAATGAACAGGCACAGTGTGTTCCAATAATATTTATTTATTATAACAGATGGCAGGTTGGATTATACCTGCAGTCAACTGTTTACTAACCTTGGGCTATCAGTAAATTGCTCTGCTGGTTTCCCACTAGAACAACTCTTGAGTTTAGTATTGTACATACAGCTTAGGCATCTAATAATGAATCTGACTTTAGTGATGTCATTATTTTCTTCCTCTCATAATCCTTAACAGATAGTTTTCTGATCCTTTCTTTAAGTTTTATATAAACTGAAGTTTATATAAAGTACAGTTATGTAAGTACAGTTATGTAAGAATGTTCTATCAGGAGTGAAAAAGAACTATTAGTATTTTTTAATGATCAGTAAATGAAGAAAGAAGATGATGCCTAGTTTTGAATTATATTTTTGTGTATTTTCACATTTATACTAAATATTTGATTAGCATGCCATTCTAGAGGGTTTATAAGATTGCAAAATAAGGTTTGTCATTACTCATTTTACTTAGAAAATAAAGTTTTAAATTTTTTTGATATTCCAACCTTATTAAAACTACTTCCAAGAGTGCCTTAATACCTTAAGGTACAGTTTAAATTTTATCAATGAAAGAGAAAAGAGAAAAAGATAAACAGAGGGATTAACAAGAAGGAAAAGGAGAGAAATCACCTCATTCCCCAGTTTAGTCTAGTATTTAGGTACTATGTTTGGTAACAAAAGTTCAAATCCCAGTGAGGCTAGTGATGATATAGCTCCTCAGGGAACTGAAACTACAAGGGTCATGGTCAATTTTGTTATAGAAATTTGAATCAGAAGATTGATATGGAGAATTTCCACCTCTGAATATTTAGCAGCCAGGAGTTGTTTATCTCAACCTGATGGAGAAAAACAGAGGCTTGTGGTGCAGGATTATGGCTGTGGAGAGCTAATCATAGGTATGAAAGAAGAGTCACATATGAGTAAACACTTAGAGTCATCAAAGTGTGTCCTTACTCACTTCAGTTGGGACTGATGAATAAGGAAGACATACCAGCATTACACATAGTGCAGAGAGAAACAGAATCTTTGAATTATTCTCAGGTTATTTTTGATTTCTTTTTTAACTCAATACTTTATTTAGTCAATAGAGTCATTGATGACCAAATTTGAAAAAAAGAAAGTGCTTAACATTTTCTTCTTTTTTTTTTTTTTTTTTTTTTTTTTGTACTAGGAATGCTTTACCACTGAGCTATACCCCAGCCTTCTTTTTATTTTGAGATAGGGACTTGTTAAGTTACTGAGGTTGGCTTCAAACTTGAGATCCTCCTGCCTCAGCCTCCTGAACTACAGGGATTACAGGCATGCACAACTTATCCATCTAACATTTGTCTTTTCTTTCAAAGATTATGATTTACAAATCTTTCATTCAAAGATTATGATTTACAAAAATTTGAAAGTTTAAAGGGGCCTCACTGGATCATTTCCTTTATAGTGCTTCTAATACTTGAACCTTTCTGTATTCCTGATATATGATGTCTACCTTCTGCATAAAAACTACTAGACAAGGATCTCATCCTGTAACAATGCCCATTTTGGGCTTTTCTCATGGATAGAACTTTTCCTTTTATTCTCCTTCTGAATCTACTTGTCTATAGGCTCTTCTTGTTGTGTCCTCCTGGGAAGCTATATGCAATATCTTCTCTTTTCTATATGAAAGCTCACAAGTTAATTGAAGAGAGATACATATATTCTTCATGCTTGCATAGAAAATGGTTCCATTTGCCTCCATGTTCTCTCTCTCGTTTTATTTTTTCCAGTACTAGGGAATTGAACCCAGGGCTTTACCCATGCTAGACAAGTGTTCTACCACTGAGCTACATTCCCATTCCCAGCCCACTTACTGTTCTTTATTTCAGGTGATCTTCAGCTAATAGCTTCATGTACCAAGCTATTAGCACAAGGTGTGCTCCTATTCATCAATGTTCTCTGTAAAGTGTGAGCTCCAAACATGGTCTAGTCTGAATGAATCTGTAAGGAACATACCAAATGGTTTTCTTGACCAGACACTCTTTTTATTAAGAGCTATCTGGCTCACTAATATGCCATATCTTTGGATATGGAGGTTTATGATGATATCATGGTTTGTAATATGATTTTTGAAACTACTTAACTGGTGTTAATCAGGTGAATATGGTTGAGTGAATTATTTCCTACAGTTTCATGGCATGTTGTCATCACTGGTCCATGCAAGTATGCATTATTGTTTGGTGTGTATGCATTTTAAATTTATGTGACTGATATTATGTATATATTTCTCTCTTTTTCTATTGTTTCCATATGTAGTGCTGAATTTTTAAAAAAAAATCTATTTGACTAGGTGGATAGTTAATCTGTTGTTCTTAACTACTCTATGTAACCCCCCATACACACATACACACAAACACACACATACACACATCATCTGTTTTCCCATTGATGGGTATGCTAACTGCTTTCAGTGCCCTAAAAACAAATAATACTATGATGAACTTCTTTGGGTAAGAATTTTGGGATTGCTGAACCATTACCTGTAAATATAGTAAACATGACTACATGATGTCAGATTGCTCCTCAAAGTGACAGAAGTCTATATTTACATACATGAAGGTCTCTAGATGCCCACATCCTAACTAATACTTGGTGTCTTCTGGGTTTTGAATTTACAAGAGTCTAAAGAAATAAGTTGGTGTCACATGGTTGCTTTAATTTTCATTTTCTATTTGCTAGTGAATTTGAGACTCTTCCTGTGTTTATTAGTGTTTTTTCCTAATTTCCGCTTTTATAAACTTTACATTCATTTCCCTTTTTATTTTTCCAATTCATTGAACTAAAATTGACAAATATAAATTGTATATTTTGATATATGTGTACATAAATTTCCTATATTTTGTTGTTGGTGGTGATTTGTAGGAATTCTAAAACTCTTTATTACTTAATGTTTCATACATTACAAGTACCTTCCCTTAATATATCATGTGTCTTTTAATTTTGTCCATCTGCCATTATTTTAGTTGATGATTTGTGTTTTTAAAATTTTATTTAAAATTTTTCCTCTTTTTCCATTTCAAGAATAATGACGTTTTTCTTTTCTTTTTCTTTTTTTTTTTCTATTAACTCGATATGTCTTTTTTCTACTTGGTACCCAACTGTGTGTGTGGTGTTATGAGACTGTTTTATTTTGCTTCATCAAATTATTCACTTACCCCATACCATTTAAGAAAAAAAAACATCCTTCCCCTGTTGAGCTAAATCATGAATTGAGTTCTCAGGTGTGCATTCATTCATCTCTCAACACACTCTTTCGATCCATGGGTCCATTTGTCTGTTCCTGTGCGAATGCATGACTTTTATTACTTAGACCTGGTAGTTTATCTTCCCATCTGGTTGGAAAAGTCTTTCCTCATTATTCTTTTTGTGTATACTTGTCTTAAAGGCTTTGCTGGTCTTTTATTATATACACAAATTTAAGTACATTTATCAAAACATCCAGCTAGAAATGAGTGAGTTTGCACTGAATTAATACATTCATGAGGGAGAACTGACATTTTTCTAATATTTAGCTGTCTTATTCTAGAAAATAAAATTCTCTAAGATCATATATATGTCCTCAATTTCAAATTTTCTGCTTATACAAGGATGAAAGAAAACTGAACATGGAGCAGTTTTTCTGTGAAATATTTTGGATGGGATCTTTTGAATGAAGGACTTTTTTCTTTTGCTTAAGCATTGGATATGCTGTTTCAAATTCCTGCAGGTTATGTTTTCTCTAGTATTGTTCACTGCATTTCTGAGCCATTTTTAAAGCCTCTGTGAAAAAAAGTTAACTTTGTTTTGGGGTCCAAAAAACTGCTTTTCATCTCTGCAGCAAGTTGAGCTTTTGTATTTATTTTTTAGTGCAAGAAATCATGATAATTTAAATTCTGAATTCATGGAATTGGACTTCAAAAACAATTGGGTATGGGAGCTTCTAGCAGTAGAATCAACTGGGAGGACCCAATTTCATCCAATTTGTAGCTTGATTTCATCCAGCAAGACATACTTAAGCATAAAGACCTAAAAGTGGTAGGTGTTGTATTGAAATAGCATCACACTTAGGGTGCAATGAGGCATAAAGTAATGCTGAATGCTTTACATTCACTAACACGACATTATTCCAGCATGACACACAATCCAAAGCTTTTGCAATTACAGCTGTGACCCCAAATTAGATTTTAAAACATGTATATATGTACATGCATTTTAAAATTTCCCCTACATTTTGTCTCCTAATAGTTTAGAAATGCAAATGCCAGTGGTTTCTTAAAATAACTTCGTTCACACAGATCATCATCTTTCCCCTCAACAGACTTTTCTTTGGACTCAGTCAGATCTTTGGGGGGATGGGTAGGACTGAAGCTTGAATTTTAGAAATGGGTTCTAGTGACACACCATTATTCATCTGAAATAATAAAATTGCTTTTTCTCACTGAGTGTGTGTGTGTGTGTGTCTGTGTGTGTGTGTAAAACTGAGTACCATGAGCTCAGAGCGGCATCTTGACATTTTCCTTGGGCTTCTGGAAGCATTTCTTTTCCCTCAAAAGGTGCTTTGCATCACTGTGGGCCTCAGAGGAAGGAAAACCCTCCCACTTCCATTTTCTGCATCCCCACAGTTCTAGGCCACAAAAGACTTGGATTGACATGCATAGTGTCGAAATAGGCCTGATATGTGAGCATTTCTTCTGTGCCTTATGTCCCACAGCTTCCTGTCTCCCTTAGAAGATTATATAATCACTTATCTTTTCTATTTTTAAAGCAGATTAATTTGATTTAGTAGAAAGGGGACAAGGGAGAAAAGAAAGGAATAATGGGAGAAAGCCAATATTATTTCTTTCAAAGCAGTTTGGTTTAGAGTCATTTTAATAAGTCTGGAAAATTAGAATTGGAAAAAGAAAATCAATTGTGATGCTATATTCTAGTTTGGAAGGGAACATAAATCCACACTGGCACGAATTTCCTAGTGCTAGATAATTAGGATTGCTTTGTTCTCATGTGGGAGAGGCAGGGGACTTATCAGTTCCTTAAATCTATTATTATTATTAACAATGTCATGAATCAGGAGTTCTCTTAGGAGTTATATATTCACAGGATGCATCCATCAAGTGAATTAAGAGTAAGCAGCACATCTACCTCTTGCAGGAAAGGCCTGCATCAAAGCAATGAGCATCCACATGAGTCTTTGCCCAACCTTCAGTACTGGTTGAAGATCAGAGTAACTTTCTTTACTGTCTTTTATTTCCTGGAAAATTCTGAAGATTTTTCCTCAAGCATTATTCTGCAATGGTATAATAAATGAAATCTATAACTTGGGTTTTCATACAATCTATAGCTTTAGGAAACCTTTGGTTTTCAATAGTTTTTTTGTCTTTGTTTATCATGTCATACTTTGATAATATCAGAACAAAAACTAATGTCAAGAGGCTGGAATATCAAAAATGTATTTGTGGAGGGTGAGGAAGATTTAAGAGGTCAGGATGGGAAGAAAATCTTATGAGGAAAAAGGAAGTACAATGAAGACTGGAAAATAGTACATTGGGCAAAATTACATTGTAGGAAGGTGGTCACCATGATTTGAAAATGAAGGAAGGAGTGCTGGAGTCATAGGAGTAAAGGACAGAGCAGAGCAATGGAATGGCCCTCTTGAACAGAATGGAAAGTGGAGAGACAGGTACATATGACTTCTAGAATAATAGAACTCTTAGCAAGGCAAACTTAAGGTTATGGTAATCAAAAAGAAAGAGATGGTGTAGAATGCTTTGGGAAGATAAGGATAAAGCTTTAGAAAATGTCAAAGAATTGCTCCAGACAGAATTAAACCAGAAGGAATATTTATTCAAAACCAGTGCAATAGAGGTAAAGACAATTTCAACAGGGGAAGGAATGTGCTGAAACAAAAGATGGGAGTTTTTAAAGGTTGGAGTGAAGTACCAGAAAGGAACTGGAGGACTTTTCAGGGAGGTTGTTAAGGTGATTAGCTCGACTATGTTTGCTAATTGTTGTTTAAAACATTAGGCTTCTACCCTCCCACAGAGAAAGGGTGGACAGGGCAAAATCTTCCTTAATGATTCTATTTCAAAGGAATGGCTCCTCAAGAATGTTTTTGAGAAAGACATTTCTGGTTTGTGTAAGCGGCAAGAGGTTGAATGGAAATTCACAACTCTGAAAAACAGAGAAAGAAATTACAATTGCTTATTTTCTAAGGAAATAGAAGTTAGGGACCTAGAGTCAGGAAGATAACATTTAGTCAAGCTGAGGGAATTTTAAGGACAGCATTTTGGCCAATAGCTGTCAAAATTGTGAATGTAGGAGGATTCCTTCAGACCTAAATTCTTTTATGTAAAATGAAAGCATATGAAAACTATTCTATGGAACTGTTGTATTATTGAAAGAAGTTATATGTGTAGAATCCTGCCTAAAAGAGAACAGGAACTGGATAAAGGTTAGTCATTATTTCTCTTAATTATGTAGGAAGAGAAAATGAAGGATATTTCAAATTAAGTATCCAATCAGATGATTAAAATATATTGGGGCTGGGGATATAGCTCAGTTGGTAGAGTGCTTGCCTGTCAAGCACAAGGTTTTAGGTTCAATCTCCAGCCCTGCAAAAAAATAAAAAATAAAATAAAATAAATTTTTTAAAAGCATCATTTGTGAATAATCATTTTAAGAGTAATATAGAAATAAAGTGTCAATAAAAAGGTTTGTTTGTTTGTTCAGGTTGTTTAAGTCATTGATTGGGAGATGTTTTGCATTATAGGCAGAAGAATGCTCTGGAGTCAGTGTCTACTTTCTACCCACAAGTGATCAATTAATGAAAATTTCCTGTGTGCACACAGATATAAAGGCATAAGAAATGGGACTCCATTCATGTCTCCAAAGAAGTCAAAAGGAAAAAATAAAGGATAGTTATAATCTAATGCTGCAAGGGCAATGACAGAAATACACTCAAAACATTATTCTGATAGTTGGTGGGAAATTAGTTGGCCTGGAATTTTCCTAGATAATGGGCTCTACTCTTTTTGGTAGTAGAGTTGTAAAAGGAGAAAAATCATACTTTTTTTCTGAATTATCTACAGAAGCTGTAGGGTTGGCTTCCATCTTGGATCCCCTGGGTCCAACCTGTAATGCTATTTTATATACTAACATTTGGTTAATGACTTCTCTCCATCCCCACAAAGAACACGATCTAGTTTCATCAGGAGACCTATCAGGAATACAGAAACACTTAGCCTCTTGGTTTGGTTCAAGTTTTCTCAATATTCCAATGGAATGGAAAATAAAAGAGAGTCTTACTATACAGTCAATACAATCCCCCGGAACCCACAATACAAGCCCTCCAAATATTAAAATGGCAGAAACTCCAAGGGAACAGAGGGAGTAGGAAGAGAGTCAAAGTGGACACTCCCCATCTCAGTGGTAATGGTTATAACTATTCCTTCTCGTCAAGCCAATTTCCTAACACTGGCACTGCAAACATTTCCTGCATTAAATCTGCACCCTTCCTTCTGGTTTCAAGGTTATAAGAGAAATGGAAACCACTTACTCTTTACCATTTTCCATGTATTTCTGAATGAAGGCAAGTATAGTCAGACTCAACTACACTTAGGATGGGCTCTGAATTTCTCTCTTGAGCTACAGAAGGAAAAATGCTGTTCTCCAGGGAAATGTGTGTCTATAACTATTCATCTGACACAACTCAAAACAACACATGGATCTACCTGTCCTCAGTGTTGTGAGTCCTTGAAACTGACACACATGAAGACAGGGATTAAAAATGTTACATTATCAAAATGGGCAAAAGAAGAAGTTGTATTGGTCAAAGATTGTACACAGGAACCAGAAGATCTGAGTCTTGTACCACTGACTACAAGGTATCTCTTAAGTAAGCCATGGAGTCACTCAAAACTTACTCTGAGTTTTCTAACCAATGATGATCTTATTAACTCATTTATTCTTGCCAAAACCACCATCAGTCCTGATTATCACATTGACTTATCACCAATCATCACAAACACTAATATAACAAGCAGATGAATTAGCTATACCTTATTTTATGCAGAGAGACACTCTCTTTTTTTATGAATTCTATTGGCCTGAATCCACTGTACCCAAGAAACATGTTCTATCAACTTCTATTCTTTTCTGGAAAGATTTTAGATTCTTTTCTAGATGAGAGAACTCCTCATATTAAATGTCAAAATGGTTTCATTTAACTATCCTTTGTAGGAACTTGGCTTCATACACCTTCCTAACTCAACCAATGTTGGGGGAAAAATAGCTTGGAAAATGAAAAGACAAAGGATCCCAGGCAAAGGATCTGTTTTCCTGAAAGCTTCAAGTCTCTGACATCTGTATTTTACTTTACTTTTGGCTAGAAAATAACCCCTCAACATCCAAACTAGCACTGCCAAATCATTAATTGTAAAATATTGAGCAAAACTTCAGACATAAAAGGAGGCTCTAAAGAATATCAGTAAGAAAAAAAGGAAAGGGGAGGGTTTTCCTTTTTTGCCAGGATCTTAAACCATTGCATTTTCTTTACATTAAAAGCCAAACCCTCAAGCTTACTCTGAGGCACTAACATTTGATGTGGTGTGAAAGGGTACTCATGTGTGGAAACTGTCGATTCAGGGACCTATGCAAGATTAGATTCATAAACCCATGCATCTGATGCTGTACACTCCTGGAAGTGAAGTTGCCTTTTTCCACTTATCCTTCTTTCTTCAGTGTAGGCTGATGTATGTGGACTTGGGTCCATGTACATATGCACACCCTCCACATACACACTGCACAGCTAAAGTAACCTCAGTGATGCAGATGAAAAAGTTCTAGGCTTGGGAACAAGGCTGAAGTACACATTATCCCTGTTTTCTCCCAAGGGATCCTTTGCTTTTCCTTGCAGTTGACACCAGTCCTCCAGAACCCATGTTATCATTTAAGGAGGATAGAGATCAGATGATGAAACAAAATCGTACTCAGGTCTAAAGTAGACTTTCTTCTTTGGGCCTGGGGGAATATATACTCCCTGACGGTGGATTGAAGGGAAATCAAGCAGAATAATTATGGATGCTTTGAAAAGTTTTGCTTCATCCGAATGGGTTCTAGTTACCTAACTGTTCTCTTTTTTGAACATAGGTATTGGATGCCTATTCTTGTCTGTGAGTAGAGTGTTTTTCATGAAGGAATTATGGGTGTCCTTAAATCATATATGATATACAACATGATATAGTTTGTCTTCTATGTATGGAACAAATAGTATAATTTTTATGGCTCCTTTTGAAAAGATTTAATTTCATTGATACATAAAGGCAAATTATCTCTCAGTACCTCGGGTATAGGATTAAAGTAAAGTTGTCTTTATGCAATGCGAAGATCTATTTGGTATCTTTAGTATTGGCTAGGCATCATTTGGTAAAATTTCATCTTCACATATAGCTTATATTTCTAATAATTTCACTTTGATCTCTAATGTAAGTTGTTATTAATGCAAGTAGAACAAGATAGTTACAGCTATTTTAATATGGCTGTATTTTAATAAGCAAAGAATTTTAAAATAAAAGAAACTTTTCAGTAATGGAGGTTGTAGTGTTTTATCTCTCTTAAGTGAAACAGAAATTTCATGGTGCAGAGCCGGCTACACAAAACAAAATTAAACAAAACAATTCATATAATATTAGCCTAATAATTCCTCCACTGGAAACTGGAGAAAATTTTGCACCTTTTAAAAGTTAGAAATTTGTTTTGCCTAATGTGTGTCTGAAGTTGTTGTAGTAAATCCTCTAATTAAGATCTTATGTGAAAGTCTGAGCCACCTTCTGCTGGATTCTACTGAGAGTCACAATAGCCTCAGTAACTGTCTAAAGTAACGTAAGTAGAGGTAACAAGTGTCCACAAAATTAATTATGTTTGAGCAAATAATAATAATATAATAAGCATATACATTAAGCCTCCCTTAAAGTGAAGAGGCATCAAAAACCTAGTATACATTTTTTGACAAGTTTCCAAAAAAAAAAAACCACTAATAACCCTAGGAAGGGTTAATGTCGATGACAAGATTTCACTTATTATTGTTGTCTTTCAACACTTCCACTTGTGTGGGATGCTTAAGCAAAAATTATTTCAATGTAAAATAGGTTGTGATATGTTGATGATGCCAATTGGATGATTTAGACTATTTAAAACACCTAACTGCTGCTTTTCAAGTTAGTTGATATAACAAATGTGAGCTTTTATGTCATTGATTCTTCCTACATTTCCATCTGCCTTGCAAACAGTGGCAAAAACAATTTTTCTCCCCAATATCTTTTCTTCTTTTCTGATGAATAAACTGAAAAAACAAGGGTTGGAACAAAGAACGTACTTATAAACAGAAGGAAAAAAGAGCATTTCCCCTGAATATTGTTTATCTTTACTGGAGTTTCAGAATGATATTACAAGGATGTTGGCCACCATAGCTTTAACTCGTGGGATGATTGTCTGTATATAATAATGAATCATCAGCACTTATAAGAGGTCAATTTAAAATATGAGTTGTTTGTTTTGGATTAAATGGTGTTTTATTGATCTGGGTGCATACTCAATATCATTCCAGTGCAATGACATGTCTCATTGAACTTTAAAGAAAGTCTACACAATACATTTATTATCCAATATTTAGTCAGACTACTGAGCAGATATACACTTAATTGTGGTATAATAAAATAGGAGGTTCACAATAAACCTAAAACATAGTTATTTAGATTTGGTTCCAAATTGGAAGGATTCGATGCTAACTGAGTACCATTTTTAAATTCCCAGGATGCTGTAACGAAATATTACAGATTGGGTGACTTAAAAACCAGAAATTAATTTTCTCCCATTTTCAAGATCAAGAAATAAGTCAATAAGTTTGGCTACTTCTTGGCTTATGGATGGCCACTTTCTAGATGTAGCATCACATGGTCTTTCTCTGGTGTATGTGTATTGGTGCGTGTCTTTGCACCCTAATCTCCTTTTCTTACAAAGACATCAGATGAAGTCCTACCCTAAGGACCCCATTTTAATCACCTCTTTAAAGACCCTATATCTAAATATAGCCACATTCTGGGGTATTGGTGTTTGCAGCTTCAACATATGAATTTGGTTGAGGGTGAGAAGCAATTCAGCCAATAACAATGGCTTTTGATTAATTCTTTATGTTAGCTAGTATGTACTGACCGTGTATCCCCCCAAAAATACGTGGAAAGTCCAACACCCTATGTGATGGTATTAGAAGATAGGACCTTTAGGAGGTAATTAGGTCATGAGAGTAGAGTACTCATGAATAGGTTTTATGTCCTTATAGAAGGAAAAGGGGGGAAAGCTTGCTTTCTCTCTCTGCTGTGACACAAGGGTATAGTGAGAAGACTGCTGTCTAAACCAGGAAAAAGTTTCACTAAAATCCAGACTATCCTGGCCCTCTGCTTTCATACTTCCAACCTCCAAAACAGTGGGAAATAAATAATTGTTATTTAAGCCATCTAATCTGTGGTAACTTTTATCACAACCCGTATTATTAAGACACCAGCATAATTATTGACTTTATTTTCAGGTGTTGGTAATATGGACTTGATTCTCATTTGTATCTGTCTATCATGCTATCTATCTATCAATCTATCTATCTATCTACAACAAATGCAAAACAAAGAGTAATAAGATGAAAGAGAACATTTACTTAACAACAGTATAAGTTAGGCTTTGAAATTTTGTCCAGTTTCTTGGACTTATCACAAGCAGCTCTTTAACTCCTAGAACAAAAATTTACTACAAAATTAAGTTCCCTTGGTTCATTTTCTTTTCCTTCAAGATTCTCTTCTCCATTTAATAATAGTACTTGAGGAGATTAAACAGGGTCTTTTTAAAATTCTCTTTTCCCAATACGGGAAGAAAAAGTAATAGAAATGACTATGTTTGATAGCATCAAATTAAAGTTTGAATAAAATAGAACATTTTCTCTTCATTTTCTGAAAACAAAAAAATTGTATCATTGAGTTATCATTTGTAGAAAATTTTATCTGAAAATTATATCTATATCTGAAAATTGTCAAAGTCCTAATACCAACCTATACTGCTTATGAGAATTCTAAGAGAACTAGTATCTCTCTGTTGTGAAATTGTGTTATGATCATTAATCAAATTCTGTGCATTTTTAATCATTGTCAAAGCCTTCTTCAACTTCTCACGCTATCCCTCCATTACTGAAACACATAGAGTCAGGGGTAAAATCTGTAATCCACTTGGTAACACATCTATTTAATATGCCTATCCCAGTTATGAAGTGACAGTGATATAAATAAAAACATATATTTAGACCATGAAATTTTACCTGGTCCAAATAGTAGCTTATAGATGAAACTGAAATACTATCAAATTCAGAGTATATGCTATTAAAATAGAGGACAAACTGAGGCAAAAATGTTAGGCAAACTATATTGAATATTTTAAGAATAATTTTATGTTTTTTGAAAAAGATCCCCTATAGGTCCCTTTATAACTTAAGTGTAGCAAGATTTTGTTTCAACATCTGCATTTCCACCAAGGAGATATTTGTCCTCCTAATTAAGAGTGAAAATGCCATTAATAATTTGAGTAGTTTTCTACAAAACTTTATGATAGTCATCTATTTTTCAATCCACCAAATCTATATTTGGCATGAGTATTACATTAGGAGTGGGTGGTGGGAAATAGAGGGTAATGGCTCTGAGATCACAGCCTAACTTTAATCAGTATAGGATTTTTGAAATTTGTTGAAAGTGTGTATTTATTTTGTTTTATCTCAGTTTTGTTTTCTTTAATCTTGGGAGAAATTCTTTGATGTTTATCAGACAGATGAAAGTCTGAGAAAATAATAGGAGAAAGAAGAAATGTGGAACGAAAAACATATGGGCACAACGCTTTCCAGTGAGGCAGGAGGAAAGAGTCCATCTCTCCTCAGGTCCACCTGCTAGCCTACATGCTTCCATTGGGAAGGAAGGCAATTTGGGGTTTTCACAGACAGAACCTACCATTCAGGAGGAGGACACACTGGAACACTGAATGGGTTCTTGGAAATGCTTAATGGTCCCTAAGGAATGACTGTAGGGCTGGGGACATAACTCAGTTGGTAGAGTGTTGGCCTTGCAAGCACAAGGCCCTGGGTTCAATCCCCAGCACCGCAAAAAAAAAAAAAAAGAAAAAGACTGTACCTGGCTCTCCTATTGGACCAACCTAATGCAGAACACAACAGCCTAGAAGGAAAACAGATGGATTATCAGAACATGATGATGTATCATGATGATCAGAACTTTGGATTTTCCAAAGCTGTAGATCAAAAGTATATATTGATCATATCATGACATTTATTTATTTAGTGGTTGCCATAATTGCTGCCCAAACTTTCTACATCACAAGAATGAGAATAAATACCTTTATTTAAAATTTTGCTTATGGAATATATTTGAAGTTTGTGCAAATATGGAAGAATATGGTGATTTTAACCAATTATATGATAAATCCTGTAAATACTGATCATGTATTTTTAAATTAAATGCAGTAGTGTTAAAAGATATTTAACCAAACCTTTTTTTTTTTCAGTTTTTTGGTGCAAATAAATCTTTTGTATTTATTAAGCTTACCTGCTAGTGTTGAATAGAACTACACTAAAAGTTAGTGCAAGAAGGTAGGTTTTGAAAGCATAGTGACTGATTTGAAACTCAACTCTGTGATTTAAATAGCTCAATACCAGTTCAGTGCTTCAGATTTTCTATAGGTGTAGAATGGCAAATGATAACAATATTTGCATCAAAAATATGAAAGGGCAAGGGAGAGTAACAATTGGAAAGCACTAAGAACATTATCTGGCACACTGAAAACGTTAGCTCTTACTGGCAGTCAGTGCCTGAAGCTAAACTCTCCACCTGTATTATAACAACCTTCCCTGCTTTTGGCTCGATGACCTCCTGACTACATCTGAGGGAACTTTAGGGTTTGAGTTTAAGGAAAGAGGAACAAACATGATTTTCATTTAAATAATATAAGGGCAGATGAATCCTATGCACTGCGGAGGTACACCTAATGATTGGTTCCCAGGCTGATCCATCATCTGTAGTTTGTAACTAGTTTGTTCCTTGCCCTGGAGTAAAGCTGATAGTACTTCTTTCTTTAACAAACTAGACATTAATTAAGGTAAGCAGGGGACTAAAGTGTATAATTGCTACTGTAAAGCATCAAGAATGTTACAAATAGCAGCGATCTTATAATAAAGAAAGAAAAAAAGTACGGTCCCTCTTCCTAAAGGATAAAATAGAAGAACCATAGTTACCAAAGGAATGTACTTAAAATTACAATAGAAGAAAATAGTGAAACTATTATCATTTCCAGGTATTTTTTTTTATTTAATTTATTTTTTTTATTGAACACAAATGGAGTACAGCTATTGTTTCACTGGTTGTACACAAAGTAGAGTCACACCATCTGTGCGTTCATGCATTTACACAGGGCAATGGTATAAGTAAACCTTAGGGCAAACGTTGATCATATTCTCAGATATTAGTCAGGAGAGTTGCCAGTACACTGAAGCTGGTCCCTTGGTTTCTTTCCAAATTACACACCTTTGGCATTTTATTTTATATGTCACCCACTGGGTATTCCATCAGTTCTGCCCCTTTTCCTAATTTTCCTTTTTTTTTTTTGCAATATCTATTTGTTTGCCTATACTCACATCTTGATTATTATTCTGGATTTCTTCCTTAACTTTCAGTAAGTCACCAGTCATCTCACTCTGACACTATAATACCTCTAAATAAGCTTTTTCTGTATGTTTCATATAGTATAGAAGAATTAAAGTTAAAAGCTCAGTCTTTAGAATTAAACAACCTGTGTATAAACCACAATTTTATCATACACTTCACAAAATTAGAAGAAAAATATCACAACCTCAAAGAGTTGTTACAAATGTCACTACCTAGTGCATATTAGGGGCTTGACATGTGCCCCACTGTGGAAGACCCTAATACATAGCTATTCTTATTGTTAATATTGTCGTTTCCATTTTTAGCATTCTAATCAGGTCTTTACTGATTGTTTTCCGAATTATAGCAATAATCTCTTCATCTTCAGTCTCTCTTATCATCAATTACACTGTATATTGTCAGATTAATCTTCTGATTTTATATTGAATGTTTGATTGCTCTCTGTGCCCAAATGTCTAAGTTGTTTGTCTTGGTATAGTGCATCTTCCATTCTGTCTGAACCTCTCCAATCTGTTCTTATTCAACTCCTATTCCTTGACCTGATATCCTGACTGGAGACAATATTTTCTGACAATGCTGGACAACTTCCTGGTTTTGGACTTTGCTATGCTATGCTTTCTGCTTGTGTGCCCTTTGACCATTGGCAATTGATAGCATTTGATAATTCTACATCAAGTAGAATTTTTGCTAAGTGCCAGAACAAATACCATATCTTTTATTAAACATTTTTGGGTTCCAAGTCAGAAGTGATCCTTTATTGCTTCTCTTCCATTGCTCTACAGTGACATTCTACACTGCCCTCTGTGGTTGTTCACCTCTCTACTGATGCATTTTACATTGTTATTGTGGTTGCACTGGTCTTCTTTCCATGACTCTACTGTAAACTTCAAATGGGAGAATCTAGTGTTCAAATGATTTTGATCACTTAGATTAGCATTTCCTACAATGTAAAAAGGGTACCAATGGTGACATAAAAGATGGTTTTAGATGGTGAAATTAGATTAGAGCCTTAAATAACATAGAATGACACAGTAAGAAATGTATTACTTTAAAAGATATTTTTAGTTGTAGATAGACACAATACCTTTATTTTATTTATTTATTTGTATGTGGTGCTGAGGATCGAACCCAGTACCTCACATGCACTAGGCAAGCACTCCACCAGTGAGCTACAACCCCAGCCCAGGAATGTATTACTTTTTAAAATACTATAGTTATGTCAAGAAAGAATCTACAGTGATAGCTATCTGTAAAACTTCTCTCATAACTATTGATTTTTTAAAAAAATAAAATTATACAGTCTTCAGACACAGAACCTTCAGAAATCAATTATCTCTAAGCAGAAAAACATGGTTTGTTTTGTTTTGTTTTATTTCCATTGCATATAAGTTTCTAGTTAACCATTTGGCTGAATAACAGTACAGATGGGATGAGGACTTGCCTAAAGGAGCTAAACTTGGTCTGGGAATGGTCAAGTTATCCAGTGTCTCTACCAAAGTTCTAAACCTCATTCCATTCCATAAGCCTTAGAAGAGAATTGTAGAAGGGTGCCACTCTTACAATGTCTTGTAATGTCTTGTCTTTCATTTTCAGTCAGAATGAGTCAGTAGTCCCCACCATTATCTTTTTCGCCACACAAAGCTTCCAGGATGGTCTTTAAGCCACCATTTATAACCACATTCCTCTGTTTAACTTCTTCTATATAAAAACTTTGTTATTGCAGTTTTCGGGAGATATTCATATATACTCATTTTAAAATGTTGAGGCTTTTCTTTTAGGCCATTTGCACAAACCATGAGAAAGGCTGAGTGAATCTTATCTTCCTTTGCAAAGAGTTGATTTTAATGAGGTTGTTTAACACCAAACAGAAGACTGTTTTTGCTATGGCCTGAATTGTGTCTCTTCTAACATTCATATATTGGTGCTTTCCCCCAACCATGTGATATAACATTTGGAGATAGGGCTTTTGGAAAGTAAGTAGAGTTGATGAGGTTCTGAGGGTAGGGCCTTCATGATGAGATGCCTGGATAAGAAGAGACCACAGCTGTTATGGCTCTTCTACCACCACTTAGAAAGGGTGCCAGCTGCCCCTAAGACCTTCTTAGAAAATGTCAGTCAATGGCATAGGGACAACAGACCAAAAAAATTTTTTCTTATTCCTGAAAAAAGAAGATGTAGTCTCTGGACAATTTTTATATGCACATATAGTTCTTGTGTCTTGAGAATATTTCTCTACCTAAATACTGACAATACTATAGAAGACATGAGAAAAGGGAGACCAAAGTGAATCCATCTTCTACTTTAACACATAGTTAATGCATCTGAGTAAATTCAAAAAGCATTTGAACATGAGTTCAGGTAGCTTTCTTAAATATTATTTATTCAAACGCCTTCTTATAGAAGATGAGGAATGGTCACGTGACAACTGAGAATAGTTTCTGTGTGCTCTCATCCATGTCGTTGCCTGAATGAGTCAGTCACTGCTCACCGTGAAAACAACACGAATCACAGTTGGTCATGATCTCCTTAAAGCAAGGGCTAGGTCCTTTGCTCATATTTTCTTCCTGAAAGTGCTGCATTTTCTAGAGTGCTATTGCTCCTACCATCCCACCACTTTAGCTTCTTTCTAATTTTATTCTACCATGCCACCTGTTTCCTTTAGAAAACATAAAGACATCAACAAAAAAATTTAGATAGGTCCAGGAATTTAAAATAGTTGGTCAAATGATCCTATTTCTTTGACATAAAATCCTCAAAAATCCTTCCTTTAATAAATTGTGTAAAGGAAGGAAAACAATTACAGAAGTTAATTTATATATGCTGACAAGAAATCACATTTCGTCTACGAGTATTATCATTGAAACAAAGTCTTTTGAAAAAATAATTCTAGTTGACAAAGATATGATTGGCTACATTATAATTTTATATAATAATTTGGAGAGATCATTTGAAATGCATGCTACTCTCAAACATTATACAATATTTGGGAGTACATGCCAATTAAAGCACAAACCAGTTTATTTGTAAAAGTGAAAAAAAATGTGAAAAAAATTTCAAAATACAGATCATGTGAAAGCATTGCTGATTTCTTCGTAGTTGGGGCACTTTGAAGTTGCCACACGCTTGTTTTTTTCCCAATAAGTTTGTTGGAAACTTTCCCATTAACATTTTGAGATTACAGAATGTGACACAAGATACTCAAATAACAGAATTTAAAAGGACAGATTGAATTGTGTTTATTTTTCTCTTCTTTGTGGGAATTAAATAGAATGAACACACCCCCAAAAAACAGATTAAGTCAATACCAAAACTAATAAACTCTGAGGATGAATGCCAACCAATAGAAGTTATGTTGGTGTTCAACAAATGCAAATGTATTTCTAACTCAGAGAAGTCCTATTGGAGAAATCTGATTGTATAAATGCATCATATGACAACTGCCTCTCTGAAGATAATCTTTGGGGTCTCACAGAATTTTGGAAACTCCTCTTTGGTAAGCAATAATGCAATGGTAATTAAAGCAGAAACACTGTTTAAAGGTAACCATCACTCTTAAAATCATAAAACAGTTAAAAATGGCATAATATGCCAGTCCAATAGCAAAGAAATAAATTACTAATATCCTCTCCCCACAAACAAAAATTAAAAACTAGCAAATGGTATATCAAGCTAGCTACTTTTCCCCCTATATTGGAGTATTTTGACCACTGATACAATAGCTTTTATTTTATCCATAAAACTCATCTGATTTAAAATTCAAGGAAATGTCTTTTTCCCTCCTTTTATGCAGTACTTAGAATATGACGCAGGGCAATAAGAACACAGCACACATTTTTTGATGGACATCATTGAACCAAAGCAGAAGTGACAGAAGCATTTTGCCATGGAATATTCCCCTTGAAGAGGCTAAATTATGAAGACTCTACATCTAAAATTACATTAGTGTTCTCAAACTACAGGAAGCTTGCTAATAGTTATGTTCATTAATTTTATCTCCTTTGGTTCATTAATTTTATGTTGTTGACTTCAAAAATGACACTGTGTTTCCAGTCTGAAGATTGTAAGTCTTCCTTTAGTTTTATTTTATTTTATTTTATTTTCATTATCACAATTGGTCCAAATTAGATTAAACTATGTTCATGGCACTTGAGCAAAACTGAGTAAATAAAATCTGATTTTTATGAATGAACCAAAAAGATTACCAATTTAAAAGAACAAGGTACTAAAAATTCTTCTATGGGGAAATTCTTTGCTCTCTTAATAAGGCTGAGACCAGGAGCAATGAGACTTATGTTGGATAACAATCACATTTAAATCAAATGAGATTGCATGAAAATCAAACCATAATAATGTGATCATGTTTTGTGTACCAGGAGATGGAGTTAGGACAGGTTAGACAAATCATTAGTCAAGAATATATTTTCAAGATCTTTGGGGCTTACAATAGCATTTTGTTTATGTTCTTTTCAAACCTGTATCTGTCTATGGAGAAAAATGACTATTTCCCCCATAAGACAATGACAGAAATAGGCTGTGGATATGTGTCTATGACCAATCAGAAGCAATATGCATAGTAATATGTGGCACAGCTTGGGTAATGAAGTTCCCAGCATGCAGCCTGGAAAGGTATCCTCTAGTGTACAGGGTGATTTATTTCCTCTGTCAAGAGGCAGGACAGCCAGGACTTGTCCTTCCCTATTCTACCTGCACAAATACTCCGTCATCTTAGGAAGTATTATGGGTTGTGCAAAGGCTGTCCAGGGCATTGTTTTGAATCCTTCATTTAGTTGATCTCTTTCCCACCCCTTTTAACTTGGTGGCTGGAGTATTAAAAGAGGATTTCTTCAAAAACAAAGCCACCTCTAGTGAGTAGGATACTATGTTGTACTATTTCTTTGAAAAGAATATTCATAATGATTAAATAAAAAACACATTGCTTGGTAAGGGTATATACAAAAGGGGAAAGGCACAACTTTCTGCATAATTTAACAACTTTCTCTGTAGAAGGACTTAGGAAAATATGAAAATTGCACATGCTTCTTAAAAATATTTAAGTCGGTTACACTGACAATTGACATTCTTACTAGTTCTAAAATATAGCTATTAAATCTAACAGTTTTCCTTCGCCATTTTTATTAAATATTAATCTTGAATTTTAATTTCCTTTTCCTCTTCTTGAACATATGGAAGTTTATCCAAGGATAATCTATTACCTCCCAAACGAGATTTTTATTTTTGTCTTTATTTAATAAAACTAAATAATCTAAAATAAAAAAATACATAATTATTGTTTTAAATTTATCATCTCTTCAGTAGTCATTGAATAAGAATTCTTCCATTTTTCAAAATACCAGAAAGATAGAAGAATAAAATAAAACAGGAATTTACAGTGCTAACACTGGTACAAGTTATTTTTGTCACCAAGATTTCTGACATCAGTATTTTCTTAAGAGCTTTGAATTAGGTAGTTCTTCACAAAATTTATTATTATCATTTTTTGAAAGATACCAACTTCTTTATTTGCTTTGTCTTCATTTATTGCACATGATTTTTGGGGAGGATTTTAAAAATTTGTTTATTTTTATTTTTACAGACTGCATTTTTATTATTTAGAAATAAATTATTTTTTAGCAAATGCATACTTGTGTCTAATATATATATTAGATACATATTCTGTATCTAATATTTGTAAGGGATGCATTTTGAAATATTTCCAGAACTCTCATTTTGGGAACTTATAACCAGAAATTTTTTCTGATTTATCAATAGATAAAAATCAATGTCGCAAAAGTAGTATAAGGGAAAACAATTATTTTTCTAGAGGAATACACAAATTATCTTCATGTCTTAATCTAATATCTCTAATGAACACTGTACTAAAAAGACTTCTTTCTGATAAGTTTATTTCAGGGAAGTGTGGTAGTTATTTAGCCAAATTCTTTAAAGCCAAGTATCACAGATGAGACCCTGGAAAGATGTGTACTTGGATTCACACACATTTAGGCCACGGCCATCAATACTTATTAGACACATACTTATGTGAATGTCGGTTGTTCATCTGCAAAACAGGAATAATACAATCTCTTGGTTTTTGAAATCCATAAATTTTTATAATATTAAATACAATAATTTTGTAGAAGTTTTAGTGCAGCAACTTGCACCCAGCATGTATCAGTTATACACACAACATTCCTTAAGTGTGTTTGTGCCACTCCTAAATTCTGCACACAGCAGTTCTGTCCTTTTTCTAACTTGGCCACGGGAATGATTTGCTTCCTATGAAGTCAGATTCAAGGTCCTATGTTCTACACTGTTACTATGGGGATTGTTTTGCGATTATTCATTTAGGCATTTCAGATAAGTATCTTATTTTATGTTTAAGAATGACAGGTCTGGACCTGAAGTGCATGGTAGGTTCAAACACTAAAACAACTTCTTCCATTTGGACAGTAATATTGCACTTGGCACTGTCTTTGGATTATGAAATTTTTTTTTTCTTAGTGATCTCATATCTTTGCATATTAAAGTGTTTTAAGGTTAAGTCTGAAGAGAGGAGAAAGAGGAAAGAAGAGCAGTGAGCCAGATTGACTGGAATTTCTCTTGAGGAGAACCAGTTACCCTAAAATAGTGAAACCATAAAACCAAGAGTGGTTTAGTCTACTCTTTAGAACTTATTCTACCTTCCTTTACCCTTTTACTGAGCTTGAATTTGGGCAGAATTTTTTCACACATTCATTAACTCAGTCCTCACAACAGCCATATGAGTCAGTGTTATTAATTTTGCTTTAAAGAAAATGTGTCTTTGAGAGGTTAAGTAATTTGCCAAGGCCACACAATGATTAGGGAAGTTGAACTCTAAAACAGTCATGCCTCATGCTATGCCCATACTCTTTATTATGTGGATTGGAAAATATCTCCATTTCTTTCTACATTTATTTTAAGCAATAATTTTTGTATTGGGCTTTCTCAAAAAAGATCAATATTATCAGATACTTGTTAGTTTGATGTCTTTACATTAACAACATTCAGAAGAAAGCAGCCCCTCTGACTGAGGAGATTCAAGTTGGACTCAAATTATCCTATTCATTATGAACAGAGAGATTAAGATGTCTCACTGTCAGGTACAGTGGCACAAGCCTGTAATTCCAGCAGCTCTGGAGGCTGAGGCAGAAGGATCTCAAGTTCAAAGCCAGACCCAGCAAAAGGGAGGTGCTAAGCAAGTCAGTGAGACCCTGTCTCCAAATAAAATACAAAGTAGGGCTGCAGATGTGGCTCAGTGGTTGAGTGCCCCTGAGTTCAATCCCCAGTACTAAAAAAAAAAGAAAAAAAAAAGAAAGAAAAAGAAAAAGAAACAAACAAACAAAAAAAACCACACACACACACACAAAAAAAAACACTGAGATCAGGATCTGGAAAATCAGAATCAGCTTGTGTGGCTAAATTTGATATCAATCAAGGTGTCATGTTAAAATGAGGACCTAAAAAGACAGAGGTAGACTGCTGACTAGATCAGGAATATCAATTCTCAAGGTGACATGGGAAGAAGTTATGGATCAGGCTCTCATCTGAAGGCATAGCAGGAATAGAGGCTTTGGGAATGCTACATGACTTTTATGACCCTTAGTTTTCTCATCCTCAATTATGGATATTTCCATGAATTGCAATGACTGGACATACTTGAGGAAGTGCATCTAACACAGTTCCAGCACATGGTAACAACTCAAGGATGACCTCTACAAGAGAAGAAAACCTTGACTCAATAGCTTAAGATTTTCTGCAAAGCTATTTTTCTCAGCACAGGCTGACATAGACATTCACATGTCATGTCTTCCATATGTCCCCATTTTGTCCAGACCATAATGTCATTGTTTACATGAAGTAATTAAAGGTATAAAAGTTTTTAAGTGGAACATGCACATATATAATAAATATATGCATTTTATCTTTTTATTTCTGAAATTAAATCTCTAATGTAGATTTACAAGAAAACGAAATTGTCAGGTTAGCAAGTTTTTAGGAAACGACAACCCAGTAAGTATCACTGAACGTTATACATGTGGAACATAAAAACTCTCTTTGGACTTGGGTGACAGGTATGAACTGAGTTTATATGATAATCAAATAAAAATTATTAAGGGTATTAACTGAACATATGGTGGAGCATGGTAGTCTCTACTATCTCTTAGAGATTTTAAGGTTATCAAATATAAGACCCAGACGTTTTCAGGAACATAGATATATTCATATCTAAACATAGATATATTCATATCTATCTATATATATATTAAATATATGATACATATATGTACATACATTTTTTAATAGTTATAATGGTATGTTTTCATTTAAAGTTTTAAATTAATAAAAGTGTTGAAGTATTTTCTCTTTTGAAATAAAGCAGTCAAAGTAGTTTGGAGGAGATAGTAACTGAAGGATGAGAGATGATACAATGTGGTCATTTAATTTGTTAGTCAACCAAAATTTGCTCAGAACTGTGGTGGTTGACCATTATATAATTGCAAATTTTAATTTTTAGTCATATACCTTTTTTGATGAAAGAGAATAATCAGGAGAATATAACTCTACAAAATTGCATAAAGATGGTCCTTAGTTGCTTTTATCTGATAAGAATCCTAACTGGTACAACAGAATTTGTCTCTAGTAATGAAAAAGCCAATGTTAAAAAAAAATAGTGACAAAAATATCTGATTTCCTTTTTATCTATTGGGATAAAGGCTATACCTATTATGGATCATTTGTGAACATATGCTTACAAAGAGATTCAACTATTTATATATCAATATTTGGAAGGAAAAAGAACACACAGAAATGCATTTTAAAAAGCTTTTAGTGAAAACTCAAAATATTCAGCCAAGAATTTTTGTCTGTTTTTTATTTTAAAAATTTATATTTCAGTCTACATGCTGATAGGCTTTCATTCTCTTCATTCAAATGTAATGTGTTGTTTTTTATGAATTTGTTAAAAATCAGGTTTTTTTCATGGTACAGATAAATGAATTTAAATATTATGAATCACTTGTTAAATAAGTGTGAAAGGTTGAAATTTATTTTTACATGGTCTACAACTTATCAAAAATGAAAATCAATTTTATATAATATAATCTTTTCTACCATGCCAACACAATATTTAAAAAACTATTCTTAACATTTTGTCACATTTCATATACAGACTAATTGATAAAGAAAATTTTAAAGATAATAAGAGTGCTCCTTAAAATTACATGCTTCTGAGAAAGGAATTCATGTGTTAAAAACTTGGAATACACTCATGTAGTTGAGTATAGAATTTGAGAGTGTGTTTGAATTCTATGAAAAGTATTCCATTGACTTCCACTTCAAAGGCCACAATGTGTTTGTGGTCTTCTAACTATGGAAACTTTTCAATTAAATTATAAAAGAGAAGTCATAATTGGATGCTCTAAAAATCTCTATTACAATTTTGAATAATGCACAATGAAGCCATATTGCATAACAGATGCAGTCAAATTTGCTGATGATTCACTCAGAGGACTGCTTTGGGAAGATTAACACCTCAATGGAATCTGATTCATTCTCTCTCTCTCTCTCTCTCACTCTGTTTATCCATCCTCATACACAGCTGTACATTCTAATAAGTTGACAAACTGGTCATTTGCACTTAACCACCTCATCTGAGTTACTTACAGGTTTGGGCAGATTTAGTGGCAGCAATTTATAAAGGAGAGGACTAATTGCTACGGAAGAGTTTTGCCAAGCCACTCAAAGACCATTATTTAGTGACTTTCAGAGTCTTTTCAATTGTAATTTCTCAGCATTCAAATAATAAAGGGAAATTTTAGAAAATGCCTTATCATTTATCTTCCCATTAAGTATTTTACACATTCTCTAATTCAGGCTCAATGGCTCCACTATCTTATACATTTCCTTGGAAACTAGTGCCTATGTTAGTCTTAATACCTGTGAAATCCAATATTCTTTCTTTATCCCTGCTTATTCCAATGTTTATTAGAAATGGACTGCATTTTCACTTATATGAAAAGGAAACCATAATTTTTCCATATCAGAGAAGATTTGCCTGCTCTGTTACCAAAGCAAGAAACAACAGAACAAATCCCAGTCATAAAGAGGGTTTGGGGTAGTTATATGCCATGACAATATATTGTTCAATTGATTATGATAATAAAGAAAGTAATAAATACTGAATTCCTCTCAATAATGACTGAAATACAGTAATTCAGTCACTAAATGACTGAATTTCGTTCCAAGTACTTTATTAACATATTTTACTTTCATTTTTTACTCGATAATCAAGTATTTTGGTGAAAGATTTCAATGTATCTTTCATTTGGAATCCAAGTGGCTATGTTATATTTTTATTTTTATTTATTTTAGTCCATAACTAAGCAGTGCAGTACTTACAGTAACTAAACATCAACTCTGTCAGGTTTATCTGATATTTCAGAGGACCTAAAATTTAGATAAGCATTTAATATTCTGAAAATAAAACAAAAATGTGAAAAAATCCCAGTATAAATTATGTTTGACTCAAATCATTGTTTAGATGATTGTTATTCAAAGTTAGGTCACTCCTACAGAAAAGACAAATCAACCCATTCACTAATAGCATGTATTTCGGTGGAAGAATTTCTGTTTTCTTGTAGCCTGAATTCAATATATTCTGATTACCAAAGCAAGGTAATACCAGCCCAGCATGCATGTGATTTAAACACACAAGACTTGCATTTAAAGAACATTTACTATTCTCTTAGATGCCCTTAGGTAAAAGAGAGTCCTTAAATCCATTCCTTTGTGCTTCCACAGGGCTGAAATAATAGAAAATTAAGAGGATTCCTCAGACTATGAACTTCATTCAGTACTGGAGAGCTAGATGAGGAGTGAAATATATTGACCTTTTTCTCTTTTCTCTCTCTCTCCCTCTCTCTCTCTGTCTCTCTCTCTCTCTCTCTCTCTCTCTCTCTCTCCTCTACAAGGAGAGTCCAAAAGCAAAATCTGTGGAAAATAGTTAAGTGTTCATCCGTTAGCATTTTACCACTCAGGTACTACTAATACAAATTCAAAAAATGCTAATAAAGTCTGAAATTTCCCAGTAGGGGAGTAATGGAACACTTTTAAAAAAGGCACTTTCAGTTAATGACTAAGGCATTTTTTGCTAACAGCAATTTTGGCTTCTTATCCCAGGTGGAGAAAAATGCATTAAACAGGAGATTAAAATGTCCTTTCAACTGCTTGGTAATGCCAGCTGCTGCTGCAGGCTAAGGCATCCACAAAGTGGCATTTAGTTGATGGTGGTTCTGTTCTAGGGATGGAGCAAATATGAAAATCCCACTGGATAGGGGTCTCTTTAAATATGCTGTATCCAGCATATTTAAAGCAAGTGTAGGAGCTAGGCTAGGATGGTAAACTGTACAATCTGTTCATTGCATTTTGGTTGCTAATTAAGAGGTGACATACAGTATGAATGCACAAAACCTGTTGAAATTCTGTCAGGCTCTGTCTTTGCTTTCACATGTTTGAATGCTATTTAATAAGGCGTCTTAATTGAAAGCAAAGAAATATATAAAAGTAGAGTACAAATATGTTGGGTTAGAATTCTGCGACAACAGAGTGTGTGTGTTCACAATTTCCAACCCCTCAGAACTTCTCTCTTAGACAGCTCCTCTACTTCATAAGCACAATATGCAAATTCTTGATTTTCTTCTTGCTGTGGGGGATAGAACTGAAGTGGAAAGTTGGAAACACAACTTGCAAACACAAATGTGAACTTAACAGTAACTCTGACATAAAGGAAAAATGGTTTCTCTTGCCAAGAAATACCGTTTTTATGAGGAGTGTTTAAGCAAAGAAGATGGAAAAAAAGGGGAGGTCACTTACATTTAACAATGTATTGTGTGTGTATATTTTTTATAGCCAAACGCATATTTTCTCTCAGCCTTTCTTCGGAGTATGAAGCCAGATTAATACCAAGCTTTATTTCCTGCAAATTGGATTCATAAAGATAATGAAAAAAAGAAAAAGATGCAGCTAGAGCTGAAGCCATTGATCCTTGGGAAGCCAACGTTTCCAGAAGCAGAAATAGTCTGAAGTTTAGCATAAGCATAAAAGTCCCCAGAATTGAGAACTCCTGCCCTATGCATTAGTTTCCTTACTTGTAGGAGTTAATGAATTAAAAGACAGGAATAATGTTGAATTTGCCTGGCATATAGCAAGTCCTCAAAATAATTTGCTCTATCTCTTGTGATTATCAGCTCTTGGAAGTGCCAATGGACTTAGGAAACCTGATGATAGAAGATTTTCTTTATTGAATTCTCATTGTCTACATCTGTCTATGCTAAAATTATTTGAACTTGTTTTATTACTCATGTTAACTAAGAACTCCTTCTAACACTGCAATGAAAGGCAGAAAGTGGCATTATTTAAACAACTATACACACCACCTTAATAATCCTTTTAGGGTTTATTTTTTAGTTGTTGATGGACCTTTATTTTATTTATCTATATGCCGTGCTGAGAATCAAACCCAGTGCCTTAGACATGCTAGGCAAGCAGTCTTCCACCGAGCTACAACCCCAACCCCTAATGTCTTCTTAAACATTTTCTCAGCCTCCTGGTTTACCTTATTCACAAAGTTTTATAAAACTCTTTAATTTGATGCCCAGATCCATATTCTCTCTCTCTCTCTCCCTCTCTCTCTCTCTCTCCTTCTCTCACACATCCACCACCACCACCACCACCACCACCACCTCAAATTTCAGCAACATCTAAGCCAAAAAGAAACACAAACACTATTCTGGAGCAATGAGTTTCTCTGGAGCATTTCCCTTCATTTGAGACACATAAACCATCCATGATATAGGCTTAAGCCTGGATTCATGCATACTCCACTGAAACTCATGAGCTAACAGCAGGATGTCAGAAACAGCCATTCATTGTCACATAAATAACTGAGGGAAAACTTCAGTATATGACTTCAATAAATGTGTTTTTTGGATTTTGTTTATAATCATCACACCCATAGCAAGCAGTATTAACTTGTTCTTTCTTTGGTATGAGAAGTTAAATTTAGATACTAGAAAGACTAAATTCTAATTTGTAACTAGGTAAGTCTAAAGGGAGGAAGGGTGGGGAAGAAGATGGAAAGTGTCTTCTTTTGATATTGTTCCAATTTGGGGGGGGCGAAAGTTCAGAATCTTTTAATATGAAGTTACACTATCTTTAAAAAATATATACATTAAGTCTTCAAATGATCAGAAGTTGTATGGTAATGATTCTCTGTAGTTCCACCACTACCTTTTAAATACTATTTAAGAAATACTATTTTTAGTATTTTGATAGGTATGAGGTACTGTCCTTGGGGCTAAAATCAGTAAGCACTAACAAGATCCCCTAGACAGCTTTGAAATGCTCTGGTTTCCAAACATGGAGCCGAGTATTTCTACAAAGAGTTCTATGCTAGGATGTTCTGAAATTTTTTCACAATTAGTCAGAATGTGAACATTATTAGAGATTTCAGACTTCTAATCACTAACAAAATAAATATCATACCAATGCTTTTATAATTACAAGTCACTTCACAATATTACTTACCGTAAAAATTTAGTTTTTCTTGGTAAATGTGAGTTAAAAACATAGCAATTACATGTTCTTAACAGATTACTTGGCGACTCAATTTCTAAAGTTTGTATGACTTGCCCCCAATTTTCTAACTGAAATAATCTCTGTACCCTATAATTACTGGCTATGTAAATATCTGTCAATAGATGATTGACTCTGGCCATTTCCATTTAATTAAAAGGTCAGCACCAACATATAAATACTTTTTATTTAATGATAATATTTGTGCCCATAACCACACAGGTAGCTCAGTATCCAAGAAAAATTTGTTTTTTCTGTGCACACTGAGATACAAAAATGTGAATTGGATGTCACAAGTATATAACATCAAGTTCCCCATGTGGCATTGGTAGATAATAATATATAATAAGTGCACATAGAAATGTTGCAGGTAATAATTATTAATTATGTATAAATTTATAAATTTTGCATTGATTAGATAATAACAAGTGGAAACAAATCATTCCAGAGGTTTTCTACTCAGGTACCAAAACATGTATCTATTTGTTCTAATATTTCATCTCCTTTGAGCACAGCAGAGAAAATAGGAAGCAGAGATGACTAAGACTTACAAAATGTATTCCTCTGGTCCTAGGAGAGTCTGTGGGGATGGAATGGTGAAATGGAGCAGAAAGACAGAAGAGGTCAGATGGGTTATGTGACAGGAGTAAAGAGCAAGCTAATTGAATTTGGAAATGATATGAAATTGGGAGTTGTCAGGAGCAGAGGGGAAAACAGAGTCTGTGAGTGTTAGAAGATGACTTACTTAAGAAGTTGGAGTTAAGTTGACATTCTGGAACTTTGAATATTTATACTTTGTGCACTTTGGCTTCTGCTTTGTTCTTTTCCATAGGATTTATTAGTTGCTGTTCTTGAAAATATCCCACAATCATTCCATCATCCATTTAACAAATATGTGCCCCCAAAATTCCAGATTTTTCATCCCAAAGAAGGACATAAAGATTAAAATAAATATAATCATTATTTTTACAGCTTTCCTGGCTTAAAGACACACTTGCCCTGGAATGTTTTAGTTAAGCACAGGACACCTGGTAATGTTACTTCTTTGAATGTTATTTGGCTCTTAATTTGAAATTTTTACAAAAGTCAATTCAGAATTTAATCTGAAGGAGAATATCATTGTAACAATTTTTCAGATTAAAGCTACCATTTAAATAGTCTGCATAAAAAGAGATAGAAAGTAGTGTAGTTTTTGAAGGGCTGGTAGCTGGAACCTTCTTCATCCCTATTACCATTATTTAGAATAGAGAAATACATCTTATACCTCAAAGGGTTGGTCTCCTTTGTCACATACAAAATATTTCTTTCTTGCTTTAATTGAACATGGCTTCATTTGTGAATGATGCAAGGTGCCCGTCACTCCAGGAAGGAGAGGCCCCTTTCCTACAGTGGGTAATGAATGAAAGGTGACAGATGTAAGTCCTTCATTCTCACTTCATTAACCTTCCCTCATTCCACCTCTTTTCCACATCCTTAGTAGCTCTCAGAAAAGAAAAAGAAAAGAGAAAAAAAAAAAAGACACTGGATTGAATTGAATGAATATAGACCTCATGATATGATATGAAGAAATGTAGGTCATGAAAATTTCAAGCCTGATAGAAATAGTTAATGCTCATTTATGCAATGACCTATGTTGTTTAATTTATTTATAACTTCTAAATGTTATAACATTCTTTTCAAACTTATCTCCTGACAGTTTTCTTACAGTGCCCCAGGGAAAATTTTAAACTTGAAAGTTCCAACATTTCGGATTTATCAAAGTGAAAGAATTTCTCAGATTCTCTTTCCACTGGGTTTCATGGATTTTTACATCGGAGAGTTAATGCAACTAAAAAAAAAAAAAGTCTTTCCCTTAAAAAAAAATCACCTCTAGGCTGAGACCATATTTGGAAAGCTTCTGCTCTAAAGCAATTTTGAGTCTATTTACATAAAAGGGGGAAACTGGAATTTATAACTGAAATAATTTAAATCACAAAATTTGCTAAACTGGATGTTATGATAGTGTCTGGTGAACATACACATCTTCTAAATAAAATCAGATAGAACCTCATCTGGTTAAAGCTCTAGTTTATAGTGAAAAGATACTTGTTTTTAAAAAAGATATTATTCTAAAGTATCCTATGAACTGTGGAGTCTCAATAATTTTTAAAGGAGGTTGTTTATTCTTAATAACAGCAACTGATAAAATTGGTTTAAAGGAGCAAATCATTTCATAACCAGTTGCCACTACTTTGGTATTCAGACCCAAAGCAGAAAACATTACACAACAGTCATTCTCAGTATTCATATTTTAAAAATACTCTTGTATATTCAATCACCTGCATGTCTGTGGGTTTAACATGTCCCTCAATAGATCTATGCATATTGTAGAGCTGTAACTTCATTCAACACCAGGCCTAAGCTAAGCACCTTGCAATGTGGAAGTTTAGCTAAAGCCTCCAAGGTGATTAGCCTTGAGTTTAGCAATGCATGCTGTCCTACTTTCTCATATGCTCACATTATGGGGGTCTAAATTGCCCCCCACTGATAACTATTTAATTAAATAAGAAAAGTGCATGCAAAGTGCTCCTGCCACTCTACAGTCTGTGGACACACTCAGTGACCGTTGAACTCATCCCAGAGTGATTAGGTAGCTGGAGGCAATACAGAATATAACATTTCTTTTAAAAAAAAGAACAGACCTTTAATGGGGAGGGATGCTTCATTTATTGAACCTCTCTTTCTCCATCAAATATGTGATTTGTTTATGTTAAAATAATAGTTTTGTGTGAAAATTATACTGTGGAACAATTTTATCCTGCCTACATTCCATGGTATTTGTTATCACTTTTTGAATTGGTCACATTCATACTTTAGGCAAAACAAAAACAAAAACAAAAACAAAAACAAAAATGAAAAACCACTAACTTTAAGTACAGGTAACTTTCTAATGATAAGGAATTCATTTTCTTGTAAAATGCTGGGTCATGCTGCTCCCTTATTCCCTGCTCCCACCCACCTCCCCTGTCGTCTACTTACAGGTTTTCCATTCAGAACTTATTTAATTGTTGTTGCTTCTGCCCTTGAAAAGTGGCTCCTATCTGGGTCCTATGCTTGGGAGGCCCATGTGACCCTGTCTGCATTGTGTTCCTCCATGTTAGAGCCCATGTGTCAGCTCAGGGAACCATCCAGTTTGAGTCTGTATCTTCCTGACATTCCATCCTACCTACTTTGGACCCAAGAATTTCCTGCCTCAGTATGCCTGAGATCACCAGGGCACGAGGTGGGTAATCCTGCTGAGGGCCTTCTCCACTGCCACCAGTGTGCTTCTCCAAGGCAGAGAAGGTACAGATTGTATAAACAGAGTATGAAGATGGTGGTCTTTGGATGGAAAAGGAATTAGTGTGGTTTCATAGGGACCTCTACTGAACTCATGCCTGGTCTGTAAAAGTGGTGGCTTTTTTAGTGGTGGCTAGATTCATTTATGCAAGAATGTCTTTCATTACTCCCTGTTAAGCTCAAATGCCTCAATCATTATTATGGGTCTTTAAATATTCCTCAGTAGGCCTTGAACAGTTGTGCTTTTGCACTTGTTTATGTGATTATGTAATTGACACTAACGTTGCCACAAGTCTGAGCCTCATTTAAGACAGAAATACAATTGACTACTTATACTGTTGTATAATGTCATAGTAAATCTTTAATCAATAATTGTAATGAATAAGTAATGAGAAATTTCTTACTTGATAATGTTCCTCTGAAAACAGGGAAGCCAATGACCTTAAACTGAATTGTACATCAGGACATAGAACTGAAAATTCCAGAGGTATTCATTGGTCTTATACATGTATGGACCTGTAACAATATGTACTATTTTCCTTCTCTGGACCCTGTGTTGGCTTTGATCTCAGATAAGCTCTTTCCCCAAAAGTCACAAGTTCTAGGCCTCTCTCTCATAGACCAGGCTTGGGTCACATGGGTACCCCTAACCTGCACAAGTCAGACTACCACAACAAGGAATAGAAGCGACGGTATCATGTGTTTCCCAAAAGAAAATTAGCATATTATTACTGTAAGAAAGAAATTGAGCAGGTAATACCACAGGTACTTATGCACTAAAAGTATCAGTAAACTTTACAAAATGGAAATCATATATTCTCAATTTAAATGACTTGATTTAATGATGTATAGGCAGTTATTGCTGTGTTGTTAATTTATCCCATAAAGAAAGAAGAATAGAATGCAACCTTACATTCTAATCTTCTTCTTGAAGGACTTTGCTCAAGTGTTCTTGTCTACTTCTGCTGTTATAACAAAATATCTTAGACTGAATAATTTATATAGAACACAAATTAATTTTTAATAGTTCTGGAGGCTGAGAAGTCCATGTTGACATCCAGTAGTTGATGAGGAACTTCTTGCTATATCTTCACAGGGCCAAAAGAGCAAAATGCCAAAAGGCACTAATGTGTTCCCTTCAATATATTTTATAACACTAATCCTCTCATGGCTTAATCACTCTCCAGAAGGTCCCACCTCTTAATACTATTGTCTTGGGATTTCCATTCCAACATATAAATTTTAGAGGTACACATGCATTTAAACCATAGCATATACCTAAGCCAACTTCCAAGGTGTCCCTTTATCACGTCTCCTGGAAGTAGAGGAGGTTTAAAGAGGAAGGGTAGGCTTCTGGTTCCAAGTTACAGACCAGCTACTCTCTCAAGATATCTGTGTGCTGCTGGTCAAAAACAAGAGCTAAGGAAAGGAGCAGAGTTAATCTGAAAAGAACAGGAAGAAATAGTAGAAAAAAGTGAGTGTTAGAATACAGTGCAATGTACAGATTATAATGCTTATGAGATCAGCACACCACTTTGGTAGGTGATTAAAAAAGATAAATCTATTCAATATTGTGGGAAAGCACAGAATCATCTGAATAAGTGCATACCTCCCTAGGGTGCTACCCTAAATATATAATATTAGTTTTGGTGTGTTTGTTTAGAATAGAGAAGTGGTTAAGAGTATAGGCCTGTTGTCCAGTTCTGTGAGTTAAAAATGAGGTTCTGCCATGTACTCACCATATGATCGTGCTCAAGTTACTAATCTCTCTGTCCTTAATATTCTTTTATCTGTTAAATGGAAGTATTATCTGCCCAACAGACTTGTTATAAGTACTAAATGGGTTGAAACAAGTAAGAGATTTAAAGTAGTATTGGCAAACAGTAATCATTTAAAGCTGGCATAGCTATTAAAAAGTATTTGTAAACAGAATAGTTTATATATATTAAGTACTAAATCATGAAAATTGGTCTTAATATTTTAGGCATATGATATTATTAGTGCATAAAACCTTTTAAAATGACTAATACAAGCAAGGAAAAAGCCAAACAAGTGGTACTGACTGTGCTCAATATTATGGAACTTATAAACCACACATGAAATATAGCCAGCAATAGGCAGTTACATTTTCATATCCGAACACAGACTGGGTCTGTGTGTATTAAGGATCAACCACCATTAAGTCTAAGCCTTCAAACTCTTGGACACTCTGAAATAGCAGTGTGGTGAAGGATCAAAGGAAGGAAATGTCAATGTCAATAAAGACTGGGTCAAGGATTGTAAAGGCTGGTGTGACTTGTGTAACAAGTAGCATGCAAAGACAACTACAAGTACTGAGCAGGTAGAGAAAGTGGAGAATGACTTCCTAATTGGAAATCACAAAATCAAAAACATTCCCTCCTTTGAATACTTATTAGTTTCACCACTTAAGCATTAAGTAATTAATTTTACAAATAGTTCCAGGGTATCTGAAATAGTATACAGTGTTGACAATAAAGAAATTTAAAACCTGTGGTATCCTTCTCTCAAACAGCATATAGTCTATGAGTTTGAGAAATTACAAAGTTATGTATATTTTATCTTTACTTATAAGGAATCAAATAATTTTAAGACATTATCACCAAGCAGAAAGAGGGCTTCGAGTGGACTAGAAGTCTAATAAAAGACATAGAACTGTAGTAAACATCCAAGCCTTTGCAGATGGGCAAGTCTTTCTATGGCTGGAGCCCAAGGTACGAGCCCAAAATATTAACTAAGTGAAAAATGAATTCATCAGATGCCCCAAATCATATTAAATATTTACTTTACTATAATGCATTAAAGAGCCTTCTAATCTGAGGGGAAATTGATAGTTTTGTATTTTAGAAAAAATTCTATTTGTGACAATATGGGGTGCAGGTGTGGTATCAAGACCAGAATCAGCAAAACTGGTGAGGGAATGACTTAAAGTAAGCTATAAAATAGGCTTAGGGAGAAGAGGTGGTGTGACTGGACAACGGATAGACATAAGATCTTTTGTGCAGGTGGATTTAGTGCAGTTGGAACTGTGGGGTTGGAAGTATCATTCACCATGATTGAGAATTGAAGGGGTTGTAATACGGGAGGAAGTATAAGGAGGGCTGTGCACTGGAACTATTGAGTTAGACATGTTGTGAGCCATCCAGGAAAAGTTCAAGAAAGTGGAATCAGACAGAGACAGAGTGCCTGTAATTAGTGGATAGAGAAATGTAGGAGGGGTAGAATAAAAAAGAGCAAGGCAAGAAGAGATGTGTATGATTGATAATTGTCAAAAAATGCAGAGAAGAAGATTCCAGATAAGAAACTGGGAAAAGAGACTGAAGAAGGATCAGAGAAGACTGATGTTCATGGTATATCATGGGTACCCAGAATCAAGAAGAAGAAAGAGCCAACAGTGTCAAATGCTAAAGCATTTAAGCAAATAACTCTTTAAAAGGAATCCACCAAGGCATCAGTGTCCAGTGAGAATATTTACAATGAAAATAAGAAACAGAGCCACAATGCTGTGCCTATGGGTCACTGAAATATCCCCCTGGAGATCCTAGGCTTTCTCCAAAATCTTCTCCTTAAAAATGTTGTCTGCAAAAACCTCCCTTAATTTCCTTTATGTTGCTTTAATAAGTTACATGATTGTAATTAAGAGTCCTCTAAGTATTCAGAAATTGTTATTGCTAAAGTATACTTATGCTCTATTACTGAAAACTATACTGAATTAAATTTAATACAATTCATACAAACATTGAAGTTTCATATTATAGCTGTCTCTATACAATTTTAGTACCGTAGGAGAATTGCCTTTTATTAAACCTAAACCTCCAGCGTGATAGTTTAGATCTTGAGTGTTTCTCAGAAGCCCGGGTGTTAAAGGCTTATTCACCAGGCCGTGGTGCCTTGGAGAGGTAGCAGAACCTTTAAGAGGTAAAGGCCCAGTGGAGGAAATTAGAGCTTTGGAAGCATGCCCTTGAAGGAGATTTGGGGACCCTGATCCTTCCTATCTCTTTTCACATCCTTGCCATTGTAAGGTGGACAGGCCTCTTCCACAATGCACTTCCACCTTGATGTTCTATGCTGTCACAAGTCCTGTGCAACAGGACCACATGACAATGGACTGAAGCCTCTGAAACCATAAGCCAAAATAAACCTCCTCCAGTTGGTATTTCAGGTATTTTTCCGCAGTAATGGAAAATCTAATACATTTGATGTCAGCACAGGTCAACATTACCCAGCTAGAGTTAACACCTCCCGCCCCCCTGCCTGTGAAAAATCCAATGCACCTGTAAGGAATTTGTGAATTCTTAGGGAATTGATGTTGCCTAACTCAAAACTTCTGTTTTATCACTTCAGTGTATGGACCATCTCCCTATCTTCCAGTGCTGATATCATCCATTATGTTTTTTCTACACATATAAAACTACCTCCTTATATCTCTGTGTATGTAACAGCCTTTGTTAAAGTTTTGGAGACATACTGGGGATTTCATGAGGTTTTGCCCTTAAATTTGGAAAAGAGAAACTAGAGGCTTTCTGAAATCTTAGGTTCAGAAAGGGGCCGTTCTGGGCTGGGGATATAGCTCAGTTGGTAGAGTGTTTGCCTCGCAAGCACAAAGCCCTGGGTTCAATCCCCAAGCACCCCGTGTATGAACAGGCTGGAGACAAAAGGGCCAAAAGAGACAGAGACATTATGTCTCCAGCCTGAGTGGTCTCTGGAAGACAGAGACATTATGTCTCCAGCCTGAGTGGTAGAAGAAATCAAAGTGAGAAGAGTTGAGTGAGGAAGCCAGCTGATAATTTTCCTTTAACACAGGTACCAATTCACCATCACAGGAACCCCATGAGGTTTGATTGTAATGATTCCTGGTTTTTACAAATGACGAAAGTAAGACTTGGATAGGTTACTGAAGTGAAAAGAAGAAGTTACTCTTTTCTTATTTTTCTTTGAATTTTTTATTGGTTCTTTCTAGTCATACATAACACTAGAATTCATTTTGACATTATTATTATTATTATTATTATTATTATTATTATGTATCAGGGATTGAACCCAAGGGTGCTTTGCCACTGAGCCATATCCCCAGCTTTGTTCTTATGTTTTATTTTGAGACAGGGTCTCACCAAATGACTTACTTAGGACCTCGATACAAGGCTGAGGCTGGCTTTGGACTGGAGATCCTCCTCCTTCAGACATCTGAGCAACTGGGATTACAGGCATGTGCCACCATGCCTGGCTCATTTTGACAAAATTATAAAAGCATAGAATATAATTTGCTCTAATTCCATCCCTGGTATTTCCCCTGACTCTCCTCTGTTCTCTTCCCTTACTGATCTTACTGTTAAAACCACATTTGCTTTTATTTTAAGTTTTATATATTGAAAACATGCCAGATGGATGTCTCCACAATGGTCAAGAGAAAACCAGCAGTTGTGACACTGGGATTTTGCTTCTCTTCTGCTATTCCCCAAATAGTCCCCCATATTCCTTCCTTATTTAGAATGTTTATCCCTTCCTCTCCTTTCTGTGGCTTCTCCTCTGAAATCCCATATCATCTATATATTTTCCTGGGAATCCTTGTCATAGTAACTTTTTTCTCCTTTAAGTGCCTATGACTTTTAAGTTGTAGTGATTATTTGATATTTGTTGAAAATTCCTTGATTTTGCAATCATAGCTTCTACACTGAGTCAAGATTTCACTTACATTGTAAACTTCTTAAAAGTGGTGAGAATAGCCCCTACAAAATAAAAATAACCTGTTAGTTTAAATTGAAAAAAAATTGATATCATCAGAAACAAACAAACAAACAAAAAATGCCCAACCAAATTCAGCTATCTCACAGTGTTTATTTATTGTTTTCTTCTTTGCTGGGTCATATTCTTCCCTGACACTATTAGTTTTCATTTAAGTCAGACTGAGACTTTCCTTTAATCTTTGTTCTACTGATTAGTCTCTCCACAGAACTAATTTTAAAAATAATGCTCAAAGCTTTTGAAATATTGAGTTCTTCAAATTAAATTTTCCTCATTTTGTTTCTTATTTATACTCAGTAAATATATATATATATATATATGTTTCAAATTGAGACAGACCTTGAAACATAACGTGCCTTTATATAGCTGTGATCCGCCCACTCAGAAGAAAACAATTCATGAACATGGAGTTTAAAATATATCATAAATTTCACGCTTCTCACTGTGCCAATTTAACACAAACATGCCACATCCCTTGCATTAATAACCATAGATGATGACTGAGAGAAGAAGTTCATAAGATTGTAATCTTAGGACAAAATCAGTTATAGATTGGAAAATAATTTGAGTAGTGCAATTTAATATACAGAAGAAGTGTATCTACAGTTATATAGAAGACCAGGATTTATAATGCCATAGCTAATTCATTGCACTTATGAGATAATTAGAAAATTATGTCATTTTGCTTCCTGACTTTAAAGAGAATCAGAATACTATATATCGTGTGTGTGTGTGTGTGTGTGTGTGTGTGAGAGTGTGTGTGTGTGTGTGTATTTCTTCTAGAAATTCATTGAAACAACAATTAGGTGATACTCGTGGGATGAGAAAATTATTTTAATTCTGACTGCTTACAAAAGATCTCTCCTTCATTCATCATCAGTTACTTGTGGAATTACACAAATCACATAAAAACCTCAATATTCAGAAAACAATGTTAAAATTCTATGAATCTAAAACAAAATTACTTTATAAATTATGAAATAGAGTAATGGTACTTACTAACCAATCTTAATAGAGGGATTTGCAGACGTAAAAATAGATAATGAGCATTTCATGCAGATGTTATTATATGATCTATCATTGTTAAGATAAACCAAATTCTGATTTTTTTTCTCAGCTTCACCAAAGGATTTTCCAGTCTAAGTCACTAAGTACTGTTTTAAAGCTTTTTCCAAAGTTGAGACGGGAACCAAAGTGTTTTCTTTATATAATCCTCTGTATCTTGTATCAGAGAAAGGAAAAATTTAGAGTGGAATCTAATTAGAATACTAATTCTGGGTAAATGGACTAAAATCTCATTTAAAAGACTATTCATATTAAATAAAAGTAACTTGTGCAGCTTTTCTTCAGGGTATCATCTTTGTTCCAGCACACACCACTCAATTTTGAATCTGGAAAGACATGTTGACATAGAGGAAAAGTATCTGAACAGCAATTCAGGAGAGAAGTTGCAAGTCAGAAGAATTCTGAAGGGTAACATCTTAGGTTGAACATTCTATGCAAGACTGTTTTTGTCAATCCACTTTGAAATGATGCATTCAAGAAGATACATTCCATGGGAGTTTAATGTTCTATCCAAATTAGCATCCAGTCTTATTATTATTTGTTTTACCCTGTATTTTTAATTTGATATTTAGAGTACAAAATGTATAATATATGGGGAATAGTTTATGCTTTTGTATTTGCAATGAACATGTTGGATGGACTGGTTATCTGTTCACAAAATATGATCCCTCTATTTCTTATACAAAACACTTGTTTAAATTTCAATGCCTCCCTTAAGTTAGCTGTAGCACTGGGCTCAGTGCCAGGCAGTGGGGGCCAGCAAACATAATGCATACCACATTCAGGGCTGACCCTTTAATGTGACAACCCATGTTCTTCCTTGTTTGCTAAGTTGTGGCAGACCAGCCTGGAGAACATAGGGTTCATATATTGTAGAACAAATAAAATGGAGGGAGCTCACTCCCTAAAGCACTATTTGCAAGACAATGTGGGTGAAAAACATCTCTTTCGAACATTCTTGAGTAAGAGATGGACAACTGTATAAAGTCACCAAGAGTTTAATCTGGAGGCTCAATTTTGTTTTTCAACATTTATTTTTGTTTTTCAACATTTCAATGGAAGTATAAACTATATCCAGTAAAGCTAATACTTTTTAAAATAATTTATGACTTCTGGCAAATACACATTGTCACCATACTATACCCAAGACATGAAATTGTTCTACCACCCCCACTATCACTTTATATTCAATGTGTCTGATCACCCTAATCCCTAGCCACCACTGGCCTCTTTTATTTCTCTATAATTTTACATTTTTCTGAAATGTGAAATTAATGGATCCATGTAGTATTTGGACTTTTGAGTCACATAGCATATATATTGGATATCCATCAATGTTATTGCACATTTCAAACACCCATTCCTTTTTTATTAGACAGAAGTATAATTGGACATTGTATGGAAATACCATGGCTTGACCTTTCACTGGTTGGAGGACATTTGGGATCTATCCAGATTTTGGTATTTATGTATAAATCCTCTGCAAATATTTATGTGTAAGGTTTTATGCGAACATATATTTGCACGTTTCCTAAATACCCAGGTGTAAGATTACTGGGTTTTATGTCAAGTATATGTACATCTTTACAAGAAACTGCCAAACTATTCTGTGAATTATCTATATAATCTTGCATTTTGGTTGGTAAGGTGTGAGTTCTAGTTACTCTGCATCATTGCACACACCCTTTGTTATTATAAGTTTTTGTTTAATCATTCTTATAAGTGTGTCATAGTATTTTTATATTACTTTCTGTTGCTGCATAACAATTACCACAAATTTAGCACCTTAATGTCACACTAATATGCTCTATCAAATAAACTGAATCAGAAGTGTAGGCATAGATTAGCTGGGCTCTTTGCTCATACTCTCACTAGACAGAAATCGAGGTGTCAGTGGGGCTACAATTTCCCACCTGAAGCTCACGGTCCTCTTCAAGCTCATTAGGGTTGGGGGCATATTCACCTTCTTGTATTGTAGCACTGCTATTTCTGATTTCTTGCCTGCTGTTGGCCTGAGGTTACTCTCACTGCTAGAAGTCTTCCACTCTCAGGCCTCCCTTCAATATGGTATTTACTTCATTGGAGCCAATAGGAGCAATTCTAATTTCCACTGTATCTAACCATGGAATTCTTTCTTAAGAGCTCACCAAATTAATCCCATGCATATTATCTCCCTTTGAATTAGCTCAAAATCAGCTGAAAAGGCATCTTAATAATTGTTGCAAAATCACTTCCCTTTTGCTGTGTTTTAACCTTACCATGGAGAGCTATCCCATCACAATTATAAGCCCCACCCACACTCAAGAAGGGGGCATATGCAAGGGCATGGGTCACTGAGTTTGTCTTAGAGTATTTCTGCCCACAACTAGGACCAATGAATTTGAGTTTGTTTGTTTATTCATTCATTCATTCATTCATTCATTCATTCATTCGATAACTGGGGGATTTAACCCAGGGCTGCTTTACAACTAAGCTATATCCTCAGCCCTTTTGGTTTTTTTAAATTTTCAGACAGGGTCTCACTAAGTTGCCTAGAGCCTGGCCAAGTTGCTGTGGGTGGCCTCAAACTTGAGATTCTCTTGTCTCAGACTCCCAAATTGCTGCAATTACAGGTTTGGGCCACTGAGCCCCATGAATTTGAGCATTTTTAGTGAACTTTCTGGTAAACTGTATTTCTTCTTCAGTGAAGTGTCTATTGAAACTTCTTGCCCTTTTTTATTGCTTTTCTCTTATAATTATCATGAGTGTTCCTTATACCTTTTGAACATAAATTCTTTATCAGATATGTGTTTCATAAACATATTCTCCTATCTGTAATTTGTCCTTTCCTTTTCTTAATATTATCTTTTGAAAGTCAGTTTTTTTTTTTAATTTAATGAAGTCCACTTTTCTGTACTATTTTCCTTTTGTGTTTCACGATTGTCACTTTATATTTAAGAAATATTTGCTTAACTAAGTTCACCAGGATTCTTTCCTGAGTTTTACTCAGGAGTTTCCTAGTTTTAGATTTTACATTTAGGGCTATGATTCCTGTTCAGTTCATTTTTGTGAGAGTGTATGATATAACTTGAGGTTAATTATTTTGGTTCTCAGTGTTCATTAGTTCCAGCATCACTTGTTGAAAAGATCATCCATTCTCCAAAGTCTTTGCAACTTTGCCAAAAATCAATTCACCATGTATGTGTGGATCTATTTCTAGACTCTTATTCTTTGCAATTGATTTATGTTTCTATTCTTTCTCCAATATATCACTATCTTGATTACCTTACTTTTAGAGTAACTCTTAAAGTAAGATAATGTGAGCTGCCTAACTTCATGCTTTTTTTTTTTTCACACTTAATGGTCTTTTAATATTTAGTGTGTTTTTAACTGTTGATATTTTCAGATTGAAATGTTCCTTTCTATTCTTAGTTTGCTGAAAGGTAGTGTATTTTGGCACATAATTATTTTTTGTTGATTGAAATGATCGTGTACTTTTTTCTTAAGTCTGTTGGTATGGTGGAATCACATTGATCATGATGCATTAACATTTGTTTATATGGCTGGATTCAGTTTTGATGAGCATTTTTGATCTATAGCCTTGAGGCTTATTATTCTATAAGTTTGTTTTCTCAAAAGCATTTTGTTGATTTCAGTTTCAATATAATGCCAATCAAAAAATATGTGGGAAAACATTCCCTTATCTGTTATTTTCTGGAAAATTTTGCATTGCATTGGTATTATGTCTTTCTTAAATGTTTGGTTGG
>JAJEJO010004393.1:316638-341973 GCA_020662805.1 Glaucomys volans
TGCCTAAATTGGCCTCCTGTGATGGTTGCCTGGGAGCCCTACCCTGAGTTGAGGGGAGCTCCTGAGAGATGTGCCTCAGCCTCACTCTTAGGGGGACTCCAGCCCATCTTCGGGACGCTCTTCTGGATGAAGCCACCTGATATCCTGTTTCAGTGAGTTGGCTATCTGTATCTGGGGGACATGGTCAGACTGGAGGCATTCACTTACACCAGTCCCAGGTCAGGGCGAGACGTCACTCCTGTCCCCTGGTAGGCCTCCTCATGAGGCCTAGTCTGGTGGGCCTCCTCATGGGGTCCAGTCTGGTGAACCTGGTCTGCTAGGCCTCTGTGTGGGACCAGGGCCTGGTCCAGTAGGCCTCCTTGTGGAGCCTGGTCCACCTGTTCATGGGCCTAACCTGGTAGGCCTCCTATGTGGCTTAATCTGGTAGGCCTCCCCATGGGACCTAATCTAGTCGTTGTCTGTTTGTATTTGTCTTGTTAGTCTGGTTCATGGCCATTTGTGCTTGCACTTTGCTTTCTGTGTTGCATCTCTCTTCAGGACAGTCTACTATGGGACAAAGTCAGTCAACCACATGCCCCACTGTTCTAACTTGATTTTAGATAATTTTCAGGACTTCCAAGAAAGTACCACTGACTATGGAGCCTCTGTTAATGGATTTAACTTAAGAAAGTGTTAGAATCAGAATGGCCCACTTTCGAGGTGGCCCCCTCAGGGAACAACTGACCTCCATACAGCCTTCAAGGTCCAAGAGGTCATCTTTGGGCAGCCAAATCATCCTGACCAGGTGCCTTACATTCAAATTTGGTTTAACATACTAATGGATGAGCCAAAATGGCTTAAGCATTGCCTTTCAGATTCCGTGTCCTCTAGCTCCGGAACCAGGAGATGGCCCACTGTTTTGGTGACAAAGTCCAGACCAGACTTAAATGCAGCTAGTGATGCTGCCATCCTTCAAGACTCAGGTAACTCTGCCAAAGCCATTTCCTAATCCCGGAGCAGAGGGAGGAGGAAGGTGGCTGGGGGTGCCCAGCACCTGCCTGATCGCCCTCCCATGGGGCGAGGGGGAGAAGGGACAAGGTCCAAACCCCTCCAGTGTTATAGTCCGCATCCCCTCCCCCCCAGCAGCAAATTGTTTTGCAATATGTAAATGACATGTGCCTCCACCTAGGAGGAATAACAAAAGCCCATTACAGAGTTCTTAAGCATTCAAAACCTGTCCTGATAAAAATGGTTAAAATGCCCTAGGCATCAGGTTTCTGCTGGAACCAGATCTCAAGTAGAACTTACAATGGAATTAATATAAAGCAAAGCCCAGTAGGAGACCAATTTCCAACCCAAGAAAAAAAAAAAACAAAAAAAGTATTTGATTTGAAAATAACTAAGGGCCAAGTACTTGTTGAGCTCATAACTTTTTGATCAGTCCTATTTTTTATTCAACTTAGGTTTTTGAACATCTTGTTACGTTGCAATGGAGATTCACATACAAAAAGCTACAAGTTTTTTGTGTTATGTGTATTGTTGTCTTGTGTCCAAAAATCATGTACATGATATTAGAGTGACATAAAGAGTGCTCAAAGGCATTAGAATTTTAAAAAATGGATTCAGATATAGTTTATTCACATGATTTTAAAAGGTCTAATTTAAATTTAGTAAATAAATGAAGGTAAAATATATTCAACCTCACAAATCTCTAGGTGGTCAAATTAATAAAATGTTGATGTCTATAAGATGTGTAATATCAATTGTTTTTTAGGGCTTTTCTTCCATAAGAAAGAGATGGCAAATACTATTCAATATACTTGTCTGATCTTGGTTTTTACAGTAAAATAAGTAAATTAGATTTGATATATATAAAGAACTAATGAAATATGTTTGTTAGAGACACCTGGTTAATTTATAAAGTTAAAATGCTGTTAACCAACATCGAGTACTCTTAACACCTTAAATTCCATGGGGTAGCATACTTTAACATTATTGGTATTTTCATGGTTTGGTAAATAAATGGATTTAAAATTATTTTATATCATCACTAAAAGCAAGGTTACTGAGAGTGAAATCCTAACAAGTACAATTCTATATACGAAAGGACCCAAAAGTTTCAACTGTGATTCAATTAAAGTACTATAAATAACATAAATATTTCATCTTATTAAAATGAAATAATTTATGTAAATTCAGAAATTTCATAGGAGTTATTTTAGAATACAAACAAAAAAGAATCAACAGATTGGAAAGGGAAAATAGAAGGTTCTAGGTATATATCTAAATATATTCAGTAAAAGGAAAAAGAAAATGTTTCTGGGTAAGAAAGTCTGTGTGTAAGTAAAGGGCAAATTCCAATAAGTTTTGGTGTAACTAAATGGTTATATGTATGTGAGACCATCAATTAGAAACTGTTTAAGGTTTTTCCCTAAGGTCAAATGTTAATGGGCTGATATAAACCAAAGTGTAAATCAATATGTTAATGACAAGGATTTCTTTAAAAACACTAATTTATTCTTTAGAGCAATTAGTCTTAAAAATTGGGGTTTATACAGGTCTGGTTAAATAACTGTTAAAGTATTGTACTACGTTACAAAGCCTAAATTTTTCTTAAAGAAACTAAATTTGGTTAACATTAAGATGATTGTGCTGTTGGTCTTCTTTGTAATATCAATGTGTCCATATCTTCCAGGTACACAAGTCTTTAGATCAGAGAATTTGTCAAGCTGCTGTTCTCCAAATTAAACTTATTTGTGTTGGTAATTTCAAACTTATAGGAATGGCAAATTTTATTGGGGACTTCTTTTTATCATTTAATGTTCTGTAACAGAACCTGCTACCAATAAGGTGTATGTAAATTTGTTACTTTTTATACTGATATTCAAATTTAAATGCAAATGTATTTAAAGTTAGTGAGAGCCTGATTTGTTTAAAAGTTAGTATCATGAAACATAAAAACATTTGGTCAATTTAATCTATGTTTGCTAGTATGATTATCTAGCCCTAAATAACAGAAAAATAGAGCTCTCTACTAAACACAAGTTATACCAATAAAAGGATGTGTTACAAAAATCAGATGACATTAAGTAGCTTAAATGTATTTTCTGGGGACATTAAAAATTAAATGTTGTATTTACATTCCTGATAACTCTGCCAATGTTAAAGTTCCCAAATAAAGACCTCAACCTCTCCGGTCTTTGATAGGCCTTGTTATGGGAACAACTTCTCAGTTCTTCCACCTGGTGAGAGATTGACTTCTATCATGTTCATGATACTCATTGACATGTTCCAGATGCTGCAACATTTACTCTGTATTAATCTCATTTCAGTACTTATGTCTTTTGTTTCTCTCTCATAGAAGCACCCACCCCAGATGACGTTACAACCTGCTCTTCCTAAGCAGACTTCTACCCTGGACCCCTCATTGACCAGATTTCTAAAAGGAACTTCAAACTGCTTCCCCCAGTCCGCCCCCTTCCAGCTTGAAGCAGCCAGAGCAGTTATCACCCCCTCTCCTTACAGCAGTAAGAAGTTCCTAATTGAGGACAGGCAGTTAGTGTAGAATAAGAAATCTGGTCAAATTGAGGAATGGAAGCCAACAGAGTCTGGGAAGTTGAAGACTGAAAAACCATTAGTTTCCTAAACAAGTATTTGTTAGTGTGGATAAGACCAGTGGGGAATGTTATACTCCCCAAAAGGATTCTTGAGTGCCATCAGGAGAGAGAGTCAGCCCCACCCTAATCCCTTCCCCTCCCTCTAAATGCTGGCAAAAAGGACTAACGCTTGATCGCCCAGCACACCGGTTTTAGATGTAAGGGTGATCGCCACTGGCCAGCTAAAAAAATACAAAACTAAAGGCTTCTTTTGGCTTTAACAACAACAAAAAATGTAGCTGCATTTTTCTTACCTATTTTGTGTAGTAGCACCATTTTTCCCTTCCTACTCTGCTTCTGGTGAGTCAGTGCTTGAGACTCATATCTTCTTGAATGATTCTTTCTACAGATTTCAGACTAATCATTTGCTCTCCAATTTCAGCAACCCAAATGACTCAAAATTATTTATAATATTGTAAATTATATCTATTTGTTTTATTGTTAGGGTAGGAGTGATACTCTTTCTCATTTTCTACATCCTAAGAAGAAGCCAGTAATTAACTAACATATTTTGAAATATTTATACATTTTGACCATAACAACATTATGACTTGAGAGCTATAAATGAGAAAGTCATAAGTGGCTTACATTTATTAAAGGTAGGTGCTAGTAACATCACTATTATCTGTACTTTCCACATGAAGAAATTCAACTTAGTAGGTGGTTCAACTCTCTCAAACTCATTCAACTAGCAATAGCAGAGTTAGCCATGGAATCAGATCTAACTCTGAAATCAATGTCCTTGATCTCCATAGTTAGAGCCTCACATAAAAACATATTCTTTTCACATATACATACTCACACAGACTATTCATTGGAATAAAAAAATAAATTTGAAAATGAATTATCAAAGCAGTCACCTCTTCTGTGGTAGAAATTGATCTGAATTCATTAATACCAACACTTAGCATGTTCTTGAACAAATATTTTTGGAATGAATGATTTAATAAGTTGTTGAACAGATAAATGGATAAATTGATCTTGTGAATTTAAATAGAGAATTCACTAATAGTTAAATATTTCACTGGATATGGCTCAAACAGGATATAAATATTTTCATGGTAGAATATGGTCTTTCCGGTGAAACTTTCCAATGAAAGTTTCAGGAAAAGTGATATAATCTGAGTTAAATGTGAAGGAGACCAAGAAATTTAAGAAAGATGAGATTGTGATAATAAAGATTACCACATTAGTTGAATAAAGTTATTCAACTAAACTAATTGCATATATCATAAACTCTTATGTCCCATGTTTATTTGTAATATTTGAAAAACCACATTCTAGGCATCCATTTAAGAAGAAGAATATAATTCCATAGAGGGAGGAGCTGCAAAGGGATAAAGAGAGGAATAATGAAGTAATGAATAAAATCTGGGCATTAGAAAGCATTCCAGATATATATTCTTTTTACCTGTCTGGAAATAGTTCCAATGTTCAATTTTTGCTTGTTTGTTTGTACTAGGGATTGGACACAGGGACACTTTGCCAGTGAGCCTCATCCCCAGTGCTTTTTAAGTTTGTTTTGTTTTGTTTTGTTTTGCTTTCTTACTTTGAGACAGGGTCTCCCTAAGTCGCTTAGGGCCTCACTAAATTCTGAGGCTGGCCTGGAACTTGCAATCCAGCCTCAGCCTCCCAAGTTGCTGAGATTACAGGCATATGCCATCCTGCCTGATACACTATGGTCATTTTATTTAAGAACTGAGAATGGCACTCTTTCCCCACACAAGTCTGATATGCATAAGAGTCTAATGTGGCTGTTTTAGTTAAGCTTTTATATCATTGTGACCAAAAGAACCGACAAGAACAATTAAAGGAGGAAAGGTTTATTTTGGCTCACAAGTTTAATAGATCTCAGTCTATAACAGCCAACTCCACTTAGCTCTGGGTTGGAGTTGAGGCACACTATCATGGCAGAAGGGAATGGTGGAGGAAAGCTGCTCAGAATATGGCAAAAAGGAAGCAGATGGAGAGAACTGTGCTCGCCAGGGACAAAATATAAACCCCAGACAGGACCCCAGTGACCTGTCTTCCAGCCACTCCCTACCTGCCTACAATTACTACCCAGTTAATCCACAGAAGTGGATTAATCCATTGACTAGGTTATATTTTATAATCTAATCTTTTCATCTCTGAATAATCTTGCATTGTCTCATACATGAGCTTTTGGGGGGATACCTCATATGTAAACTATATCAATGGCTCATTGTATGTAGATGGTTTTCTCATTCATCATTCATTCTTTCTTTTTCTTTTCTTTTTTTTTTTGGGGGGGGGGGGTTACTGTATTTCCCAGGTTTATCTTAAGCTCCTGAGCTCAAGTCATATTCTTGATTGAGCCTCCTGAGTAACTGGGACTACAGGAGCATGCCATCAACAACTAGCTTGTCTGGATGAATCCTGATCCAAAAGGGTACTCTTTAAATCTAGGCATGTGTTGATAGTTCACATGCACATTTATATGAATATCCGGAAGACATTATGGGAGATCTCTGTAATACTAAATGAAGTTGGTAAAAGTACAATGTTTTAGGATACCCTAGGAGTAAACAGAAGTCACTTAGGTAATCATGATCTCAATTTTCATTTTCTCTGTGGGGGACAGGTCCTACTAAATTACACTTCTTTTTTAAAAATTTCTTTATCTTTCCGAGTTATGTAATGTTCAATAACATTAAATTTATCTTCAAAAGCAGTGTTTTCATTAGAATAAATAGATGGTTGGGGGACACATAGGAATTAAGAAGCAAGGCTCTTAATTGAACTGACACATGGTGGATACAACCAAATCAGAAAATTCCCAAAAATCACTTCAAGAATTTTACGAATTTTTCATTTTTGTTGTATTTTTATTTTAAAATAGTCATTCACCATATGAGGTTGGGAATTTAAAGAAAATAGTATCAGAAAACACATTGATTAGTGTTCTAATGAAGACAGACTACAATGATAGTAAACAATTATATCAGAAAATTGAAACGAGACATTTTCCCAAGCCAGACTAGACTCACCACATGAAGTAATTTTCACTTAAGCCTTTTTTATTCAGTTAAGCCTTTTGATGGGAGTCCATGTAAAAACGTAATTACATAACCAAGCAAGATATTCAGAAGCTTAATGATTGGATATTATAATCCAGGTTCATCATTACTTTGGGAAAGTCACACGTTTTATTCTATAGTGTTCTTTTCTAGAGTTGACTAGCATAATAAAAACATAACTAGGAAAATACCTTTACACATCCCTTAGTGCACATAAGTGTGAACTTGAAAATAACACTCCAAGTTAGCAACACTTAGTATAGCACAAAATTTCAATTTGTACCTCCTTAAAGAGATTTCTAAGTGACTTTTGTTTTCCTTTAGATACCTTAAGCAATTAGAGGTTGCTATCCAGAGCCTGAATATGCAAGTTAGTTGTCCAGAAGTTTGAGGATATGAGAAAGACTAAAGCAAGAGGCAATGATTTGCAGGTAGAAGTGTTGGTGGCAGAAAGAATTATAGTTAATAACTAGTAGTACTCTTTCTTGAGAAAGTAGGTCACTATACCTCTCTATGACTGATCCTTTCTTTGCATTTGCTTTCATGGGCAGGTTGAACTCTTAATTAGGCTAGGTGCTATTGTAGTTATTATTTACTGAGTGCTTGTTTTGTCCCAAATATTTTTCTAAATACTCTTATATGGGACTTTTTAAATCTTATTAACAAACTTAGGAGAAAGTTAATATTATCTATATATCCAAAGTAAGAAAACTAAAGCACAGAGAAGTTAACTTCCCCATGTTTATGCAACTCACATAAGTGGTAGAGCTAGGATTGGAACCCAGTTAAAAGCCCATATTCAAATCCTCTACATTCTTGGCAATCCCAAATTAGGTTAGCCATGTGTTCATAAATAAAAGGAAAAGAGATTTGTAATAGATATGAATTTCACACAGTAGTATATTCATTACTTATGGAGATGTATTTAATCTATTTAAATTGCATATTTCAAGCTTACTTTATTTTTACTGATATTTATTTGTTTTCAGAGCTGTATATATTTAGATCCCCCTACAGCCATTTGTATCTATTAACTGTATCATTCTTGATTAAATAGCCATGTTGCTGGCATAACATTTGTAAATAATTTTTGATCAAATGAAAATTAAATGTTATATATTACATTACTCTCAAGAGAAAAGCTTCCTCATATATTTATTAATAAAGAAAATGCCTTATTCAATTATAACTTGTACTAGTGTAATTATAAATCTGTGAGATGCTGGCAGCATCAAAATGTGTCTAGATTTACAAACTTATATAACACCAACAGATCTCCAAAGCTAATCTCATCACGAAGCCAAAATATACAGTTCATTCTCTGTGGTTAGTTTGATTTGCTATTTGGCCCTCTGGAAGTTTTGTTACCAGTAGCAAATCTCACGTCTGGTTCATAAGGCCAAATCTCACTCTGGCATAGTACCATCATTTGGTAATTTCTATGGGAATATGTTCTGTTCTGTTCAACCAATGAATTTTTTTAAATTCTGGTTTAAAAAACCATGAATGAAGGGAGAATACCCCATGTTAACTTATACCTCAAAATTTTGCATTAGTTGTTACTGCATTCAGTATTTTGGTGTGTCATTTTCAATACCATTTATTATATAATCATGATACCACCTCTTGGGAATAAAAGAATAATTATTTTTATTTTTATTCTATTCTTCCTTTCCTTTTTTTCCTGTTAATATTGGTTGAAATTCTACCGTAAGCCACACATTATATTACAGATTTCACTTTCCCCAGGCATGATTCCTAAAGAAAATATAAATAATTTTACTGCTGACTTTTCAGGCTTAGTTTTCTTTTCCCTTGTTGTATCCCTATAATTTCCAATCCAAGAGCATTTATAAAACTACAGGCCTAAAAGACTAAGTGAACATAGTGATTGAGTCACAACATTCACTGAATCAAACTTATTTTTGTACATTTAAATATTTCATAAAAAAACTCATTTTATAATGAGTTTATCATTTTCAATACCAATAATAAGCACAAACTGTAAGTCTGATGAAAAGTTCCTAAATTTCTTTCCATTATTTTTATACATATCTCTTTTGAATTTTAATCAAAGTACATGTATGATTTTATACAGGAATTTGTCATGCAGCATTACTTTGTAAATATTTGCTGTGGTTTTCACTGCCATCACTCGTAAGGAATACATAAAATTCTATCTAGAGAATATATCACAATTTACTTTTCTTTTTGTTTGACATTTTGTCAATGAGTTTCCAATAGAAAGCTATCCCCAGAAACAGTAGCTTAAAAATAACTATTTCATTTTGTTATAATTCTGTTTCAGGAATTCAGACAAGTTCAAGCAGGAACATTTTTTCTCTTCTTCACAATATATGGAGCTTCTGTTGGTATTACTCAAACTGTTGATGGTTGGCACAAATGTTTGTTTGGGACTGAGGTCATAGGTCTAGTTCTTTGGACTCCTCCATATATCCTCTCAACATAGGTAGCTTGTGTTATATATCATCATGGTGGTAGCTTGTGTTAAATTTCATCATGGTGGTCTCAGAAGCTTAGATGTCTTATGATGTGTCTGGTTTTCTCTAAGAAAGATAGTAGAAATTGCCACATATTTTAAAGATTAGGACAGAAACTGGTAGAGTGCCACTTTATCACATGATATCAGTCAAGGAGCATAAATGATAAGACCAGTCCAATCTAGCACAGAATCAAGGATGAGTCATATAGATTCCACTTTCCCATGGTAAGGTAGTAATTACAGATGAAAGGAGTAAATTGATAATGTTCAATTTTGAATACTATCTACCATATTGAATACTATTCCTCTGTTTGCAAAGTCATCCTTTTCTGCCCTATATGATTTTATTTTTCTACCTAACATTAATTCACAATTGACTCCATTCATCAAAAGTCTCAGAAAATCTGAAATGTTAAGCATATTTTTGTAGCTTTACTAAAGTTTGTGGTAAAATAAAGAAGTGATCATATCAGGGGGAGATTCATAAAGAAGTGACTATATCAGGGGCAGATTAGAGGAAAGCTTCATTTCCAAATGCTTCCTGGCTAGGGATTCAAGTAGCAGGAGTAGGTTCTCAGTGAGGTGGGTGAGAGAGGGATTTCACTAAAATTCAATATTGGACACTCGGAGTGTCTTAAAATCTGAGAAATTTGGTTGCATCGAATAAAGAACAAGAAAGAATGCATTGGAGCCACCCTGTTTGAGGCAGCAACAGTAGCAGCAGCAGACCTGGTTCACCACAAAGGAGAGATAACACAGAAAACAAAACCACAATGGACAGATTTGGCATGAGAAAAAAAAGGGTAGATTAGAAAGTAGCCTGAACTTAGCTGATCCAAGGGCTAGACTACACAGCAAACTGGTGTTTGAAAAGTACTTTTTCTTTCTCAGCTGACAAATGGAGAGCTGAGGCAGGAGTCATTTTGAGAAGGCCACACTGCAACTTGCTACTCTGGGAGCTGGAGAGATCATAACAAACTTGTCATACCACTCTGGCATGTGTCTAACATGTGGCCTAGTGTGTACTTAGCAGAATTTGGCAAAAAAAAGCTTGCACCTGGGTGATTTAAGTCAGAAAAATGAAGAGGAGTCAGACTCACTCCCCTTTTAAGTCTGGTGGCTCATGCAAGCAGCTCAAAAGGGTTGAGAATCTGAAGAGTCATGTGTGAATACACTTAGAGACTAAGCCAGGAATGTCTGTGTGTATGGGCAGCAGAGTGTGTAGGGGATTGGCTCTCTGGCTCCTTGAGTACAATTATTGGGAGGTACCTGAAATCCAGATTCCCAAAAGAGACTGATGTCTGCCAGTCCATGGGGATGTGTGGATCTAATCACCCAAGAGCAGATACTACTAACAAAATCCCTAATTCCTGATTAGATCTAAGCCCTAACTTCTAGAATGCCCCTTGTAGAATTCCCCAGCCATCCCATCCTGGGAGTACAAAACTCTGGTCTATGCAGACAAAACACCAATTGACAGCATTTCCATCTCACCCTACCTTAGCTGGTGAGAAGGGAAATTTCAGTTTTAGACAGCTCCAACTGGCGGCTCAGTGAGCCACACAAAAAAGAGGAAGGGGGTGGTAACCCCCAGCCCTTGATCATTCACTCTCTCTCTCTTTCTGTCTCTCAGTACATAGCTCAAGAAGAAACAGAAAAAAAGGGAAGTGACCAACCATTCTCATGGACTGTTTTCAACCTCAGTGGAGACCATACTTTCATTTTTCATTAAGAATCTTTCTTTCTTCTTCTTTTTTATTTTTTTATTTTTGAGGTGTGTGTGCTCTCTTGCTGTGCTCCTTGGATCATGGACATATATACCTACATATATGTCCACTTCTTTTTTGTTCTCGTTTTTAGCATTTTTAAACATTTTTATTTTTCCTTGCTTTGTCTTGTGAGGATTAGGGTTTTGGATTTATTTTCATTATGTTTTTGTTTTTGGTTTTTTTTTTTTCTTATTCATTTCTCTTTGTCTCCTTTCTTTTCCCACTAATATTCAAATTCTTTTGTTCTCTCTTCTCTCTCCCTTTATTTTGTTTTTCCAAACATTTCTTCCATTTTATGAACACCACGTGCTCCATCTCTTCTGCATTTCCTCTGTTCACATTTTAAACTCTCTTCCACCTTCCTACCACATTTTCTTCTCTCTAAAAGAAATGCATCATTGCCATCTTTTAGAACTATTGAGTTTCTATGACTCCTACCACCACCATTCATGTCGTTGCAATTATTACTACTGAGGATGACATAGTTGACACCTGCTGTTTACTTTAATGCCAGATCTAGTTCGTAGTTATTTATTGTTTTTGCTATGGGTAATCGCTGGCCCCACCATTCCTGTTTTTGTGGTAAATAGTATTGTAGATGTCATAGCAGGCACAGAATATTTGTTTTAATGCTGTATGTTATTTACATTGGTTGTTGCTATTGTTTGTTTCCCCCTTTTCTGTGAGGTGCTATGAATTTACAGGGACACTGCAAGACCACAGGATAAAGATTCTCCTGCTGAACTAAACTCAGTCAAATGACAGAGCACATTGCTTCACACACAAATTAATGGCATTCAAACTTCTTCTATAGTTTAATACAAAGAATAGAAGAGATAGAAACCCAAACCAGCAACTGGGTCCCACGTAGGAAATCTCAGGGTGGGCCCTCAGGTCCCACTCATGGACATCCAGTCCTACAGCAAAAACAGAAAGAATTAACACAAATTCTTTGGATATCACACCAATGGAAGAATTTCACTCTAGATCACTCTAGGACACTTTGGCAAGAGAAGGTCATGCTCTAAAAAGGTCATGCATGGGAGTAGAAGAGAAATTCATTTCCACAGGTGCATAAAACTCAACAAAATAATACAAGAAATATGAAAAAACAAGGTAACATGATACCTCCTAAAGTTCATAATTCACAAACAACTGATTCCAAAGATATCAGAGTGTATGAAATATCAAAAATAAGGGCCTTTTAAATGATATAATGATGATAAATGAATCCAAGAGAATAGAGAAAAATGACTTAAAGAATTTAAAAAGTCAGTACAAGACATGAGTGAGAAATTCAATAAGAAGGTAGAGACAATGAAAAAAATCAAACAGAAATCTTCAAATGAAAGACACAGTAAATCAGATAAAATATTCAGTAAAAGTATAGAGTAGTCCACATTGAAAATAGAATTTCAGAGCTATAAGACCAACTGGATAGCCTTGAACATAAAGAAAAGAAGTAACCATGATCAGAATACACAAGAATGCTAGAACAACATTAAGAGAACAAATTTAAAAATCACTGGAACTAAAGAGGATTGAGATGCAGGCTAATGGACTGATGATCTTTTTAGGGAAATGATATCAGAAAAATTTCCAAACTTTGAGAGTAAGATAGACATACAAATAGGATAGGCCTCAGGACCCCAAATAGAAAAGATCAAAAAACAACCTCTCCATGACAACATACAGAATGAGGATAGAGTTTTTAAAATATTAAGGAAAAAAATGTCAGAACACTTTTAGAGGCAGGGCAATAAGAATTACTTCAAATTGCTCAGCATAAATTCTAAAATCCAGGAGGACTTGGAAAGATATATTTCAAGTCCTGAAAGACATTAACTGTCAACCAAGATGACTATATCCAGCAAAACTATCCTTCAAGTGTGAAGAGGAAAAAAATAACTTCTAAGATAAGCAAAAACTAAAAGAATTCATGTCTCCTAAGTGGTCACTACAGAACTTGCTTACAGAAATACTCCACACAGAAGAAATGAACAGAGGTCCAAATGAACAAATATCATTTGAAAAGTAGCTAGTAAATAAGAAACAGGACCAAATTAAATGTTAAAAATAATTACAAAATGGCAGAAAGTAACAACCATTTCTCTATCAAAACATTAAATATAAATGGTCTCAACTTTCCAATTAAAAGACATAAATTGGCAGAATGGGAAAACAAGCCCAAACTACGTGTTGTTTGCAGGAAACATACATTACATATAAAGATAACCATACACTGAAAATTAAAAGATAGAAATTGATATACTTTGGGAATGGAGGTTGAAAACAAGCAGGAGTAGGTACTCTCATATCAACAATGCAGAATTAAAGCCAAAGTTGATCAGAAGAGATAAAGAAGGGCACTTCATACTGGTAAAGGAAACAATTCAACATGAAGATATAACTACAATAAAAGTTTATGCTCCAAACATTGGTGCACCTAACTACATAAAAGAGACACTATCAAATTAAAGCCTCAGATAAATCCCAGTATACCTCTCTCACCAATATATGATTTTTCTATATGTAAACTCATTGAAAATATTTCCCCCTGAAAAAAACATTAAAGACATCTACAGAATATTCCATCCAACAAGCTGACTTTACCATGTCAGGGGCTCATGGAACCATCTCCAAAATATGCTATATTTGAGGCCACAAATGCTACTCTTAGAAAATATGAAAAAAGGGGGATGTAATATCCCCAGTATCAGATAATAATGAAATGAAATTAGAAATCAACACCAAAAAAACTAACAGAAACTATATAAACACATGGAAATTGAATAACACACTTTTTAATGAGGAATGGGTGATAGAAGAAATCAGAAGGTAAATTTAAAAATTCTTGGCATCAATGAGAATGTAATAAAACATACCAGAACCTCTGAGACACTATGAAGGCAGTTCTATGAGGAAAGTTTATAGCTATGAGGGTCTACATAAAAAAATCAGAAAGATCCTAAATAAGCAATCTAACAATGCATCTGAAGACCCTTGAAAAACAAAAACAAATCAATTCTAAAACCAGAGGAAAGAAGGAAATAATATCAGAGCTGAAATTAATGAAACTGAGAATAAAAAATAGGATCAATGCAATGAAATTGAGAACAACAACAACAAAACTATACAGAGGATCAAGCAAACAAGGAGCTGGTTCTTTGAAAAGATAAAGAAGATTGATAAGCCCTTAAGCAAACTAACCAAAAGAAAACTAGAGAAAAATCAAATTAGTAAAATTAGAGATACGAAAGTATAAATAACCACAGACATCTCAGAAATGCACAAGATAATTAGGGAGTACTTTGACAATTTGTACTCCAACAAATTGGAAAAATTAGAAGAAATGGATACATTTCTAGACACATATGACGTGCCAAAATTGTATCATGAGGACATAGAAAACCTCAACACACCAATAACTAGCAATGAAATAGTAGTAATAAAAACACTTCCAACAAAAAAGCAACCCTTGAAAGAGATGAATTCTTAGCTCAATTCTACCAGAACTTTAAAAGAAAAACTAATGCCAATGCTTCTCAAAATATTCCATGCAATAGAAAGGGGTGGAACACTGCCAAATTCACACTATGAAGTCGGTATCACATCAAGGAAAGAAAACTATAGATCAATATCCTTGATGAACATAGATTCAAAAACTTCAATAAATGTTAGTAGATTATATTCAACAACATATTAATAAGATTGCACATCATGACCAACTTGGTTTTATCCCAGGTATGCAAGGATGGTTTAACATACAACACTAAATGTAATTCATCATATAAATAAAATTAAAGACAAAAATCACTTATTCATCTCAAAAAGATGCATAGATATCCTTCAGTAAAAAGACACATTTATAATAAAAGCACTGAAGAAAGTAAGGATAGAAGGAACCTACCTTAACATTATAAAGGCTCCATACAAAACAAAGTCAAAATCATAATAGGAAAAAACTGAAAACATTTCCTTTAAAATCTAGAACAAGACAAGGATGTCCACTCTACTCCTATCTAATATAGTACTAGAAATTCTAGTCAGAGCACCTAGGCAAGAGAATGAAATAAAAGGGATAAAATTGGGAAAAGAAGAACTCAAACTATCACTGTTTGCAGATAATATGATCCTATACTTAGAAGATCCAAAAAAGTTTTACCAGAACACTGCTAGAGATAATAAATTCAGCAAAGTAGCAAGTTACAAAACCAACATACAGAAAGCAAGAGCTTTCCTAAAGAATGAATTTTTTAAAATCATGTTATATGTGTATATAAATATGCCAAAGGGAATTCAATCTTTATGTATATGCAGAGAGTATCAATCAAAAATAAATAAATAAAGAAGTGAAAGTAAGATCAGTAGAATAGAGTAGGGAGAACTGGGGAAGGGAGGAAGGGAAGAACAGGGTGGGAAAATGGGAATTCAAATCAAATTCCTTTCATATTTGATTTTATCAAAATGAACCCAACTATGGTATGTAATTGTAATGCTTTAATAAAAAAATAAAAGTACTTATTTTAAAAAATTCAATATCTTTCCTATATGCCAATAATGAATCTGCTGATAAAAAAATAAGGAAAACAATACCATTGACAAAAGCCTAAAAAAAAAAAAAAAAAAAAAAAGCCCTTAGGAATAAATCTAACTAAGAAGGTGAAAGGACTCTATAATGAAAACTCTAGAACATTGAAGGAAGAAATTGAACAAAATGCAAGAAGATGAAAAGACTTTCCATGTTCAAGAATTTGCAAAATTATTATTGTTCAAATGGCCATACTAACAAAAATAATAAGCAGATTCAGTGCAATTCTCATCAAAATACCAATGACATTCTTCATAAAACTAGAATAAAATAATCCTAAAATTTATTTGGAAACATAAAAGACTCAGAGTGGCCAAAACAACTCTTGCCAGAGAAAGCAATGCTAGAGGCATCACAAAACCTCACTTCAAGTTATGCTGCAGTTATAGTAACAAAACTGCATGGCATTGGCATAAAAATAGATACATAGACCGAAGGTACAGAAAAGAAAATAAGAAAACAATCCACAATCACCTGATCCTTGACAAAATGTGCCTAAATACACACTGAAGAAAAATCACTCTTTTTAACAAGTGGTGCTGTGAAAACTGGTATCCATGAACAAAACAGTGACTAAACCCTTGTATTTCACCCTGTACAAAAGTCAACCCAAAATGGATCAAAGACCTAGGAATTAGACAAAAAACTATGCAACTCTTAGATAAAATGCAGAGTCAACACTCCGATATAAGCATAGGAACAGCTTTATCAATAGGATACCTAAATAATGCCAAGAGGTAGCAAACCAAATGGCATCATTTTTTAAAAGCTCCTGCACAGCAAAGGAAACAAACAATTAAGAATATGAATAGAGAACTTACCAACCGGAAGAAAATATTCACAAGCTACTCTTCTGCCAGCAGAATAATACCTAGAATATACAAAGAACTCAGAAAACTCAACACCAAAACCACAAACAACCTAATTAATAAATGAACAAATGAATTATCAGACACTTTTAGAAAGATGAAATACAAATGGCCAATAAATACACAAAAAATATTCAACACCATTAGCAATTAGGGAAATGAAAATCAAAACTACACTGAAATTTCATTTCACACACTAGTCAGAATCGCAGTCATCAAATATACAAATGTAAATGCTGAAGAGAATGTATAGAAAAAGAAAACTTTTAAATGTTGGTGGGATTGCAAATCTGTACAACTACTACCAAAATCAGTATCGAAGTTCTTCAAAACGTTAGGAATGGAAGCACCATATGACCCCACTATACCACTCCACAGTATTTATCCTAAATAATTAGTTATCATACCTGCATACCTATGTTTATAGCAGCACAATTCACCATAGCCAAACTTTGGAACCAGACAAGGTATCCATCAATGGATGAGTGGATAAAGAAAATGTGGCATATATACACAGTGGAATTATATTCAGCTGTAATGAAAAATGAAATCGTAGCCTTAGCAGGAAAATGGATGGGGCTTGAGAACATTATGTCAAGTGAGATAAGCCAAACTCGGGTCAGGGTCATATGTTTTGTCTCACATGTGGAAGCCAGAGAGGATAAAAGAAAACAAATGTGTGTGTGTGTTGGGAGAGGGATCTCATGAAAATCAAAGGGAGATCAGTAGAGTCCAGGAAAGAGACAGCGGGAAAGAGAAGGGGAAAGATAGAGGAAAGACTGGGGAATGATATTGGCCACATCATACCGTTACATTGTGTGCATGTTACGCATACCTAACAAATCCCACCATTATGTAAAACTGTAATACACCAATAAAAAATATGAAAAAGTGACCATATCACTAACCATACATTTCTTTTATATTATTCCTATTTTCTATATATAGTAAGTCTTTCTCCACAAAGGAATTCTCTTTGCAACTGCCATGATAATGTTTTCTCCATGGCATTGCATATGAATGTAGCAGCTTCACTGTTTGCTACCCAAACTTAGTAGTTTATACTAAGTATTTTATCATGAAATATTATAAGCACACACAAAAGTAGAGAGAGGAGTATATGGCACACTTTTGTACCTTTCACTCAGCTTTGTCACTCATGGCCAATCTTGTTTCATTTGTACTCTTTCCAGCTCTAGCTACTTTTCCCCCATTTCTCGAAAGGGCAGGGATTTTCCACAGAAGAACCCCAAGGAAAAACAGACAGACGGGATCACATCAAACTACAAAGCTTCTATGCAACAAAGGAAACAATCAATGGTGTGAGAAGACAACTTACAGAGGGAGAAAAACTATTTACAAAGTACACATCCGACAAGACCAGAATATAGGGAACTTTAAAAACACAATAGCAAAAAAAAAAAAAACAAAAAAAAAAACTAATTAAACATGGTCAATAGAAATTCTCAAAACAGGCCAATTGCCATCAAGTGTATAAGAAATGTTTGACAGCACTAATTGTCAAGGATATTCAAATCAAAACCACAGCGAAATATCACCTCCCCCTCTCCAGTAGGAATGGATATTATCAAAAAGATTAAAGATAACAAATCCTGGTGAAGATGTGGAAAAAGAGAACTTGTGAACACTGTTGGTGGGAGTGTAAATTAACGCAGCCATTATGGAAACAGTATGGAAGTTCCTCAAAATATTAAAAATAGAGTGATTTAGCCATCCCACTATGGGGTATATATCCAAAGGAAATGAAATTATTATGTCGAAGAGAATCTGCACTCTCAAATTCATTACAGGACTATTTACAATAGCTAAGAAACTAAAACAACCTAAGCATACATACACACAATGGAATACAATTCTGCTGCGAAAATGGAATCCTGTCATTTGCAAAAACACGGATGGAACTGGAGATCATTATGCTAAGTGAAATGAACCAGGCACAGAAAGACAAGAACTGCATGATTTATCTCATATGCGGACTCTAACATCTTTGATATCATGGAAGTTGAAAATAGAATGGTGGTTATCAAAGGCTGGGAGAGTAGGTAGAAGAGAGGGATGGTGAAAGGTTGATCATTGGGTTTCAAGTTACAGTTGCCTGGGAGTGAGTTCTGTGCTATTGCACAGCGAGGTGACTATTGACAACAATATGAACTGTACACTTCAAAAACTAGAAGAAAGGATTTTGAGGGTTTTCACCATAAGTAAATGAAAAAGTATTAAGGAAATACATTTAATATGATTAGACTTTAAGCCATGTATACATGTATCAAAATATTACATCACACCATTAATGTGTAGTTTGTATCTTATGTATCAATTAAAATAACTTTATTAGGAATTTTCATATCTGTGTATATGTGTGCATAAAAATGTATCTGTGTGTACATATAAGAGAGAGAAAGAGACAGAGAGACAAAGATTGTACTTCCCCATGCTTTTCTTTAAATTTTTCATTTTCCTGAAATGAGTTGGTTCACACAATTACATCTCAGGCAAGTGCATGTCATGTTACAACTCCTGTTTTAAGTAAGAAGTCAATAAAGAGAGTTTTAGAAGCCTTATTCTCCTGGTTTAATTTAGATTTTACTTTCAGTTTTAAATGATAAAATATTCTGTTTTATAAAGAGAAAAACTTTGAGGTCAAAATGAATTCATTATGGACAAACTAAACTAAAATGTCCCATATGTGAGATCAGTAGGTCTTTTCATACTGAGAATAGGTAAAGATTATCACATGGCTTGCTCAGTACCCACTCTTTCTACTGATACTACTATTAATGGATTTGAAAATAGGTTATTTTAAAATTCTGAATCATGATATGCAAAATGATAAAGGAGATTAGAGAACATCTTATGTTGCTACATTATATATTGTGAAAAGCACTGTGTAGAGGAAACACAGTGAATAAAATAATAGTCCTTGTCTTCAAAATACAAAGTATAGACATTCAAGTTGAGAAAACATTATGCACAAAGAGCATTAAGCCACTTACAATACACAGATGTATGGGAAAAAAATGATAATGTAAGTTTAATTAAATACAAAGAGACTCCACCTTTATTTTTTCCCCAGGGATTTTTTTCAGATGATTGTTTATAACGTTAAAAAAAAGTTTTTAGAACTGATACTGCAAATAGTTTTGAGGAAAAAATAACAGAAGAAAATATTACTCTAGTACCCTTGAAATTGAAATCATAAAAGCAACAATATCATACTAATATCACTTTTTTAATGTTTGGGACGAAGGACATTCAGATAATCAGAAAGAATAAAAGCATATATAGGGACTGTTGCAGGATGGGAGTTGATATGAGAGTTGAAAACACAGGAAGATTAGGAATGAAGCGTAGTATGTGATTTGAGAGGCACAGATATGGTCAGTGAGAAAGGTAAACTAGAAAGCAGCTTGAAACTCAGGCACATAGTCATCCTCCACCAACCTCTCTACCCTAGCTCAACCACCTAGAAGAAAAAATTATTTTTGACTTTTGAATTGGATGCAATAGATTGGACATGGAAGTGAACTTTCATAGTCATGCTATGAAAGTTGGGAAACCTAAATTCTGGTTCTCTCTCTCTTCACTGAGAAAAATTTGTCATGTTTTTTACAATCAAATACAGAAATAAAGAAAAATTACAGGTACTTTGGTATAATTTAACTGATAATGGAATTCTATAAAAGCTGATTGATCAGACAATTCCACAACTCAAAGATAGCCACTTGTCCACATTTGGGAGATTTTCCTTTGAGACATTATATGATTTCATGTGTGCATATCTGTGTTTCATTGGGATTATATAATTGATATTTTGATAATTGCTTTGCTTTGTTATGGCTAACAAAATTCCCAGTGTTATTTAAAATAATCTTAATGGTATCACAGTAATCCATAATGTCCTATTCATCTGTTTTTATTTTTCACCATCATAGATAATGTTGACAGTAATTACCTTATATGTAAATTTTTCCATTGATGTCTCATAAATTTCTTCTAAAAATTCCTATGAGTAGAATTACTAGGTCATAGTTATGAGCAATTTCTTTCCTTTGCTAGCTTTCTTCATTCTTTTCTTTTTTCCTTCTTTTTTAAGTAAGAAAGAGATTTATTGGAAGAATATTATTCAGGTCACAGAATAGTGCAATCTCCAGGCTTCGACAAAAGAAATCTCTAGGACCTCAGCAGCAGATGGAAATGCAGTGCTTTTATGGTCGGCCACTGAAGGACCCAGTGCCAACTGCTTTCTGCCCCTACCTCCCCTTAGTATTCTCATTCCTTGAAAACAATTCTATATTTTCCCTAAGTTGCATTCTGTTCCCTCCATAGGTGGAACATTTACCAGAATCTTATACTATAGATTAAAAGTCAGCTCTCCCAAATAAATTATACTGATTAAACAAAAAAATGTATATTCAACAGCTGATTGTATATAGACCATATAGGTACACACACACATACATACACACATATGGACACACATGCATATACACACATCAATTATATGTACATATACATATATACACATATAAACAGTATATATAGGCACATGTATAACACATATGCACATATGAATATGTATGTGTGTGTATATATATGTATATATGTATATATGAACAATCCGATTCTTGGCTGCCACATAAAGATTCTCTTTTTTTCCACATATAATTGTTATAACATAATCATTCCATGCTTGTATCCTCCTTCCTGTGGAAGTTAATGCAAAATCATATTCTATTTACTGTATCCATGTGCAATGGGATAACTTCCCAGACTCTATTATCAATGGCAATCCACATTTCCTATAGATTTGGTAAAGGAAGATCCTGCTAAAGGAAAAGAAGAACTAATGAAAGATAAGGGGCAAAAGTAGGGAAGGTAATTTATTTGTTTTTTGATGGTTTGTTTGCAGTTTCCTTATTTTGAATGTGGCTATCAAGGCTCCTTGATATAAAATGACAGCCTTCTAGAAATCTAATCAAATCACAACAGGATGAGCATGAGTGCCTGTTTCAGTGCACCCTTATTGGCAATGAGTATTAAAAAAAGTTTAGCAGACAAAAATATTGTTGCTTTAATCTAAAATATTTTAATATTAACGTGATTGAACATTTTTCATAAGTTTAGTGAACATTTTTAAAGCTCCTTTGAAAGTGGATTAATATCATTTGACCAATGTTTTTATTAGAGCACTCTAAAGACATTCAACAAAAGGTAAATAGTAGCTTCAAGAACTATTTTGATTATGACTCAGAGAATCAAATACATATAGACACAAATACACATGATGCACACACACATTTGTAAACGGTTAGTAGTTCCTGAAATTTTACAGATCTTATCTATACTTAGCCTCTTATAGACAGCTGTAATCTGTTACATGAGATTATTACTTAATGCTATAATTAGCTTATTAAAATTAAGATTAGAACTACTTTAGAAATAAAGGTAAAAATAAGTTAAAATGAGGAGAGGCCACAAAATATATTGGTAAATTCAAAAGCACATAGCATAAAATCTGGTCTCTACACCTTAGGTATGCATGAAGCACATTAGGGAGATGAATCATAGTATAGTATTATGTACTATTTTCTAAGTCCTCTTTGTAAGTAACCTAGATACAGCAACTTCCAATGGCCTGAGATGCTGTTTCCAGAAGTGAGGCTGGTAAGGTTACAACCAGGGAACAGCCTGAGCTGTGGGAGAGTAACATCAGCAAATCTCAAAAACCTTGCCTCAGGTTGGGAGGTGCATGGGAGGCCAAAGAAGTGCAGAAATGGCCTGTTTCACTGTCTCCAGAAGCATGTCCTGAATCAACAGGACACCTCTCTGAAGCTGGTTGTCCTCTTCATGGGCCTCCATGTTATCAGTCTTTAAAAACCTAGAGCCACAGATGTCACTTAACTTTTAACAATCTTTGTATTTAGTGAACTAATTACTAATGAGATATGTAGCTAGGATAATCATTATGAGAACATTAACTAGTATTATTTCAGTTTCCACAGAGGGTAGTGCAGTTACCAAAGAGCAAGATTTCACATTTGATAAGAAGCTAATTGAAAGATCTCCTTTGGCTTTAAAGTAACCCAAAGTAATGGAACATGAATGGTTTAAACAGCAAAACAAAATTGAGGAATTTAATAACTACTAAAAATATTGTGACCTAAAACATCGTTTGTAAAACATTTCTCTTTTATTGAATTCCAGCAACATGATGTTTGTACTAGTATTATGGTACTTGCCAAATACTGCCATGCATTGTGTTATAATTGCTTTCATTAGGCTGTAAGCTTTATTGGAGTATGATGCAGGATCCATGGGACATTTACCTTTATGGTCCCATTGAATTTTGACTGTGTCTTTGTCGGCACTGAATTGACCTGTACCACATTTATTACTGGCTATAGTATTAGCAAAACCTAACAACACATGTTCTTTGTTCTTACCAGGTTAAATATTTATATGTATTTGTGTAAAGTACTTCATAAAATTTAAGTTAAAAAAGTTGTTTATACTTTAGAAATCACCATTCTTTTATACTTGAAGGACAATTTGCTGGTTCATCATAATATATACCTAAATGCAATGAAACATATTTGAACAAATAGGGTCTGATATTCTTTTGTCTATGTTTCAAATTTCAAAATAAAAGTAAATTTTAAAAAAATATGTGAATATGCTCTTTTCAAGCCAATACTACTTTATTTTTACACACATAAAGAATTTAGTTGTAAAGTTTATAAGAGCTCAATTCACAATAGCTAGACTACAGATTCAACCTAGGTGCCCTTCAACAGAAGAATGGTTAAAGAAAATATGGTATATAGACACAATAGAATCTTGCTCAGTCATAAAGAGAAATGAAATTATGGCATTTGTCAGTAAATGGATAGAACTGCAGACTATCATGCTCAGTGAAATACGTCAGTCCCCCAAAACCAAAGTCTGCATATTTTCTCTGATATGTGGATGCTAACTCACAATGAGGGGGCAGGAGATAGGGAAGAATAGAAGTATTTTGGATTAGACAACGGGGAATGAAGGGAAGGGAGGATGAATAGGAATAGGAAAGATAGTAGAATGAATCAGACATTACTTTTCTTTGTGCATGTATGATTACATGACCATTGTAATTCTACATCATGTACAACCAGAAGAATGGAAAGTTATACAACCTATATGTATAATATGTCAAAATACATTCTACGATCATGTGTAACTAATAAGAACAAATAAAATAAATAAATAAATGCACAACTGGCAAGAAAAAAAAAGAATTTAACTGCTATCTCTGCACTGTTTGGGGTTATAAAGGAAAATAACATTTGAAGTTTGAGATCTTGAGTTAGACATTACAACATTCATAGCAGTGATTGTTAAGTAGGTTGCCATATGATTTTCATTTCCAATAATGTGGCCCGATTCTCTTTTATAAAAGCATTTTAGATGTTGATAGACATTTATTTTATTCATTTATTTATTTGTGGTGCTGAGAATTGAACCCAGTGCCTCACACATGCTAGGCAAGTGCTCTACCACTGAGCCACAGCCCCACCCTGCTGAGCTCTTTTAATGTTCAGGGCTTGGTAATACTTTGCAGAGGGTGAAAAGATCAAATTTAGAAAAATACAATCCTAGATGTTTTACAAATGTGTATTATCACTCAAGTTTTTTCTTTTTCATTTAAAAAATTATTATCCTGTCAAAATTAAATGTGCAATTCACAGGAAACGTAAAGGCTAGTTAATACATTTAAATGTATTTGGCATCTCTGAATTTCTGTATGTATTATTTCTTCATTAAATCTTATAAAATGGAAAATAATGTAACATATTTGAATTGTACGTTTTATTTACTTTGGTTCTATCATCCTAATAGTAGTATTCAATATATCTTGGTCATTTTGTTGAACAGGAATCTTTCTCTATTTTAAATACAGTAACAGAATTTTATTTTTAAGTCAGGCAGAATATCTGATTTTTATTTGCTTTGTTACCAGCATCTTTTTGTTCTACTTGTGTTGGTGTTTGAAATTCAAGGTCTATGCCACATTACCTCTATGAAAACAGTCTTACAGTCTTCTGCAAACAAAATAACTTCCAAGTACAGTGAAAGAGAAGGGTAGAGAACAGGGTAACAGAAATCCGGATGAAGCAGATTGTTCTCCCTGAGGGAAAAGTGAAAAAAAATTGCAAAAGAACTGGTCTCTTTTTTTAATCTCCTGGGATGAAAATGGTAACCATAGAAATCACAATAAAATTTAAGCTTCCTTGTTAAAGAATATCTTTTGGTGAATGACAACTTTGATCCTCTTTTTAGATCTCTGACCCTGCCTCTCTTCCTAATATTTTAGAATGTCTGGAGAGAATACACCTGTGCCATTCATGAACTAGTAATTTGGTCTGAAAATTTAATCAGAGCTGAAAATAGGAGTTTTTTACAAAGACAGAATATTACATGTAAGACACAACAGTCGACTTTCTGTAGGGAATGTGAAGAGAAAAAGAAAGGGTTGAGACTCATTCCTCATTCATGTATTTAGCAGTTATAATCTTTCAGTTCATAAGATATAAAATCCTTCTGGCTAGTTTAATAGGAAACTTAGCAGAAGAACAAAACCATAGCTTTTAAATGTAAGAAAATAGTTAAATAATCAGGACTTGACAAGGACCTAAATTACAAGACCAGTAGTTTAAAGGTTTTTATTTTCTCCCTCTAGAATACTATTTTTATTGATAGTTTACTACAATGATATTCAGCATTAGGTTTTTATATCAGAACAATCTAGGAAGAGATAAACTGATTGGATCAGTTCAAAGCAGGTGAATTATATCTGCATCAATTACCAATTCACAAGTTCATAAAAAGAAGACTAAAACCACTGAGAGGAACATCCCCCCAGTCATGTGAAG
>JAJEJO010004394.1:0-37953 GCA_020662805.1 Glaucomys volans
AAAAAAAAAAAAAAAAAGTGATACAATGGAATATGATTCAGCCATAAAAAAGAAATGAAGTACTGATATATGCTACAACATGGGTGAGCCTTGAAAACTTGCTAAGTTAAAGAATACCCAGAAGACCACACAATGCATGATCCCACTTACATGAGGTACCCAGAATGGTCAAATACACACTGAAAGTATACGACAGTGTTGCCAGAGGGTGGGGGAGGGCAAGTGGAGGCAGAGTTTGATGATCTTTGTACGACACAGTGACTGCACTGGAAACTGCTAAATTAAACACACTGATATAGTCATGTTCACATTGTGTGACTTATAGCTCAATTTAAAGATGCAAAAAGGAGGTCAAGGAACCTCACCACTGCTGCTTATGCTTAAAAGTGAGGAAGGACACCAGCAGCCCTGCGGCTTAGGGAAATACCTGGAAGAGCTGTAGCACAAACGTGGACAGTGCTTTCCGCCTTCCAACACAAGTTGTGTGGCTGGGAGAAAGACCCTTCCTCTACATCTTTGGGTCAGTCAGAGAACTTGATGTGTAGACATGAGAAAAAACTGAGCTGCAACCTACGCACACATTCAAGGTGTGACTTCCAGCTCTACTCCTCCATATGGTGCAGATTTCCAAAAAGAAAGCCCTGCCATTCAGAGACATGCACCACACACAGTGACAGGGCTGCTGCCATGGTCTCACACATGCAGGCAAGCTGAGCTGCTGAAGCAACGGTTTGGCCGAGGGTGAAACCTACATGTGCTCGGCTCATGTTCTACTCAGAATTGAGTATTTGTACAGAAAACAAAACAGGCATGAGTTGAAATATTAAAGAAGTGAATTTCATTCTATATTTTTAGTTTCAAAAGTAATACTTTTCATATATGCAAGCCTATAAAACAATTTTTAAAGTACATATGTATTTGCCTTTCTAAATAGCAAGGTTTACATTAACCTAATCATGATACTTAGTTTAGCATGAAGTTGTGTCCTGAGGCCATATTTCTACTCTTATTTGCTTTGGATTATGCTTTTAGGAGCTTTATTTTTTTGATTGCTCTACTAATTGACATTATCAATAAATTTTCATGTTTTTCTGTTAATTAAAACCTATATATAACCTTTAATTCTACCAAATCTAAACTTAATAAAAATTAAATTCCATTTTGTCTTAATCCAGTTAAGAGAAATTTATTGCCTCACTATATGAATTTATAAAATTTTTAGAAGGAAAGATTAATTCCAAGAAAAGTAAGCTAAGCATCAATATCTTTTGAATTGTAAGAACAGTTGTCCAGGGCTGGGGTTGTAGCTAAGTGGTAGAGCACTTGCCTAACACATGTGAGGCACAGGGTTTGATCCTTAGCACCACATAAATATAAATAAATAAAATAAAGGTATTGTGTCCATCTACAACTAAAAATATTTCAAAAAAAAGAATGATGGCCCAAACATTATTTTCATTTTAAAGTGAAAAAAAGCAACCTTACACATATTATGAAATATATAATATTCTTCATTAACATCTTGTATCATGGGAATCTATGGTAAAATTTTTAGGCATTCTTGGATAAGGTAAGGAAAATCAAGGAGGAAATATAATAAAGGGGGAGATAAAGGTTCTACTACACTACAGATCTGTGGTGGGGTTGACACCTGTGTAGGGCAGGTAACCACAAAAAGAGTAGGATAATAAACTGTCCACATTAACATTGTTACAGGGTGAGCTTTATTCCCCACTAAATCCACATGTTGAGGCCTCACCCTCCAGTACCTCAGAATGTGACTGCATTTGTTAATAAGGTCTTTAAAAGAGGTAATTAGTTTAAATAAGGTCATCTGGGTAGGTCCTAATCCAATCTAATCTGATGTGACTAGTGTCCTTTAAAGACGAAGAGAACCACCTGAGGACAGGGAGAAGACACACCTACAAGTCAAGGAGAAAAGCCTCAGAAGAAACTAAGCCTGTTGACACCTTGATCTCAGATTCTTAGCCTCTGAAATTGTGAAAAAGTATTTTTTTGTTGTGTAAGCTATCCAGTCTATAGCACTTTCTTATGGTAGCCTTAGTAAAAACTAACACAAGACTTACAGAGGAATGTTCTCTATTCAAAAGCACTGATGGGCTGGGCGTGGGGTGCACAACTATAATCCCAGTGGTTTAGGAGGCTGAGTCAAGAGGATTGCAAGTTCAGTGCCAGCTCTGGCAACTTAGTGAGACTGTGTCTCAAAATAAAAAAATAAAAAGGGCTGAGGATGTGACTCAGTGGTAAAGCACCCTGGGTTCAATTCCCAGTACCAAAAAAACTACTGATGGACTGAGGACGTAGCTCAGTGGTAGAGTGCTAGCCTAGCATGCACGAGGTCCAGGGTTCAACCCCAGCACCAAAAAAATAAAGACACACACACAGGTGCACTCCCTGTCTCTCACCAGGTGATGCCCTGCACTGCCTCAGGTCTCTCCATCAAGTTACAGTCCCTCAGTTTTGGACCTCCAGAATCATGAGCCAAGATAAACCTCTTTTAAAAAAAAAAAAAAAAAAAAAAAAAAGCACTGATAATTACTACTGTACTATTGTATCTACCACATATTGATCTCTCTAAGAAGTCATGAGTTACAGTTGCAGTAAATTTTTATGCAAGCACTCCATGAAGCCTGAAAATTGCTTTAAGGGTTCCTCCATGTTATAAAGATTGAGAAAGGGGCCTGGGGTTGTAGATCAATGGTACAACACTTGCCTTGAACTTGTGAGGCACTGGGTTCAAACCTCAGCACCTCATAAAAATAAATATGTAAAGAAAGATATTGTGAACATCTACAACTAAAAAAAATTAATAAAAAGAAGGATTGAGAAAGGCTGAAAGAACTTTCCCCTCCCTATGAATTGTTTTTATTAGAAAATCTCTTTTTCTTCTTCATTTCATTCAATGACTTAAGTATTTACTAAATGCCTATAACAAGCACTAGGCTGGGCATTGGGGATATGACAGTGAACAGAGAAGTTCCTGCCTTCAGGAATTTTAGTTCAACAAGAGAGAGATGAAAGGTACTTTGTTTAATACATATCATGACAGTACTGGTGCATGGGGGAGAGATAACTAACACCCCCTGAGCTTCAAAGAAGGGATGAGAAACAAAGAATGATCAGAAGTTAGTCAAGCTCCTAGGAAATGTTCGACACAATGTAAAGAGCCTGGCAAATAGTGTGTAGTGACCCTCTGTGCTTCAGATAGTAGTCCTTATCCCTGTGGAAGTAAAACCAAGGGTTTTGAGATGGGCTTGGAGACAAGAATGGCACCGATCAAAGGATTCGCATCAGGGAGATAAGCATTTATGGGTAACCATGGACCATTTGGGGGTATGATACCCATGCAAAATTTTATTTCTTTCTGAGCTAAGTAAGATCGAAGAGGGAGACAGAAAAGGAATCAGAAGTGACAGAAAGAAAGAGGGCTAAGAGTCTAGAGAAAAGAAACAAGGGTAGAATAATCAGGTTCTAACACAGGTCCCCTAGAAAACATTAATTCTAATTACTAACTGACCCCTTTCCTATGGCTGTCATCAGGTTGATAACTGAGGACCTATCCTCTTCCTTATAATTAAGTAAGAATTCAATGTTTATTGAAGTCAAGTTTTACTCAATGCATCCTTGAAGTTTACTCTGACTTCTAAGGATAACATTAAAAGCACAGGAATATGGGAGAAAATAATTTCATGTCATATTCCTTATAAGGGACTAGTATCTAGAATATATAAAGAACTCTTACAACTTAATAACAAAAAGACAAATACCCCACGTGTAATCCTACCTACTCAGGAGGCTGGGGCAGGAGGATCCAAGTTCCAGGTCAGCCTTGGCAGCTTGGCAAGAATCTGTCTCAAAATTAAAACTAAAAAGGGCTGGGGATAGAGCATAGTGGTACAGTATCCCTGGGTTCAATACCCATTACCACAAAAAATATGTAAAGAAGTAAATAAATAAGAAAAAGGAAAAGAAAAAAAGATAAATATCCCAATTTAAAAAGAGACACAAGTGTCCAGGTATGGTGGTGCACCTACTTGGATACTGAGGTTGGAGAGTAGCAAATATGAGTCCAGCTTAGCGAGACCCTGTCACAAAATAATAAAAATTTAAAAGGTTGGGGGTGTAGATCAGTAGAAGAACTCTATCCTAGCTTGTATGAGGTCCTGGGTTCAATCTCCAGCACCAGAAAAAAAGAAAAGGCAAAGGATATGAATGGACATTTATCCAAAGAAGATGCAGAATGACCAATTCAACATGAAAAGATGTTCAATGTCATTAGTCATTAAGGAAATGCAAACCAAAACCACAATGAGGTACCACTTCTTATCTAGCAGGATGGCTAAAACCTAATAGACAATATGAAGTGTTGACAAGAATGTGGAAAAATTAGAACCCTCATACACTGCTGCTGGGAATAAAATGGTATTTGCTTTGGAAAACAGTTTGGCAGTCCCTGAAAAGGTTAACACTGAATTACCATAAGCGACAGCAAAGCTACTTAGGTCTAGGTATGTACCTAAGAAATGTGACAAAATACCCACACAAAAACTTGTATGTAAACGTTCACAAATCATCATTCATAAAGCACTCCCTGAAAAGGAAATAACTTCAATGTCCATCAACTGAATAACTGTCCATCCAATGGATAAGAAAAATGTAATATATCCATACAGTGGAACATTCAGTCACAAGTAAGAAATTAATTACTGATATGTTCTTCAACATGAATGAACCTCAAAAACGTTAAGCTGAGTAAATAGCTAATCTAAAAAGGACTGCTTAGTGTATGATTCTATTTGTATGAAAGGGCTAGAATAGGCAAATCTACAGAAACAAAGTACATTAGTGGTTACCAACAGGTGAGGGGGTGTCATGGCTAATGAGTATGGAGTTTCTTTTCTGCTTTTGGTGGTAAGGAAAATAATCTAGAATGAACTGTGGTGATGACAGCACACTCTGTGAATATAATAAAACCACTGAATTGCATGTTTTAAATGGGTGAACTGTATGATACGTATACTACATTTCAAAAAAGCTGTTTAAAAAAACTTTAAGATTTGACTATCACTAGTGTCCTTTAAAAACTTCCACTTCATACCTATCTCATCACCTCAAACTCAACATGGTTCAATCATTCTCTCACTGTCCAACACAGACACACATGCACAGTACTGTTGCCAGGCTCACTGTTTATTGACCAGCATTATTTTTAGAATGTCATTCTTTAGTTAAAATCCATACAAATTCCCTCTGCTGAGCAAAGGCCATATTCTGCCATGCTGAAGGCCTTGCCTCTGCTGCCAACCTTCCCTCCATCCTGGTCTCAGCTGTCTTGCCTGCACACCATATTCCACTCCCCTCTTATCTTCATTCTTATTACTTCTACTTCCCAAGTAGTGGAATTTGGATAGACGATCCTATCCAAATTCAACCCCTTCTTTAGAGTGCAAGTATTTTGAAGAATTCCCAGTGCTTGCTAATCATATTACCTCCATGGCTCTTCTCTGCCCTGCTTGCTGACAATTTCCTTCAATATGAGTCAGGATTTTATCTTTCTTAATTTAGTAATATTTACGGAGTTACTCACATGGGGGAACACAAAGCTTTTGCCTTCACATTATCAGAAGAGAAAAGAAAAGTCATTGACCAACCTGGCATGTGTTAAGACAGTGAACCCTCAAGAGGACCAGAGAGTTCTCATTTGGTTGGTGGGGAAAGGAAAAGACACCTTACACTAAAGCTAGATATACCCTCCCTACTTATCTTACATGGCTATGGTGAGAGTCAAATCACACACTGCTTTTTTACAGATACCATTTTGTAAAACCCTACCCCCACACAATACAACTGATTTTATATTAATTACTCAATTCTTTATCATCTCATACAACCAAGTGACAATATTCCCATCCTTATAGAATGTAATACATACCATTTCCCCTCCACACTTCAGCTAAATGACAACTGCCTTCTCCAGGTTCCTTGCAAAATTCTACAACATCTCGACAAGTTGTTTCTGGTGTTATAGGAACTTCTGTTAAAATCTGTTCATTGTTGCTCAAGAACACGGTTAATATCATCTGTGAAAGAAAAGATCAAAGTTACAATTTAGCTTACTTGCTATGAAGACATTAAATAAGTTTAAAATGATCCCTCTAACACTTCTCTTCCCAAATGCCTGCAGGATTACTTTCTGGAAATAGGTAAGCTGACTCTAAAGTTTATGGGAGCCAGGTGCGGTGGCACACGCGGTGGCCTGTAATCCCAGCACTTGGGAGGCTGAGGCAGGAGAATCACGAGTTCAAAGCCAGCCTCAGCAACTTAGCAAGGCCCTAAGCAACTCAGTGAGACCCTGTCTCTAAATAAAATACAAAATAGGGCTGGGGATGTGGCTCAGTGGCCGAGTGCCCCTGGGTTCAATCCCCAGTACCAAAAAAATAAAATAAAATAAAGTTTATGGGAAAAATTTAAGAAAGTAAGATAAATCAGGAAAATCCCCCAAAAGAATAACATTAGCAAAGAACTAGCACTGCCAGTTATACAGCCTCAAAACCATATCAAAGTAGCACACAAACAGAGCAATGGGACAAACTGATATAATACAGACACAATTCCATATGAAAAAAATGACAAAAGATGGAGGTGCCTCAAAATCGAGGGGAAAAGATGATATAATGAATGATGTTTCAGCAACTGAAATATCCACAAGGAAAAAAAAATGGATTCATACTATACATCATACACTCGCAAAAGTTCCTAATAGCTCAAGTACTTAGATATAAATCACAAAAACCATAAAAATCCTATAATGAAACCTAGGTAAATCCCTTTGCATATCTTCAGAGTATAGAAGCTCTTCCTAGCTAGGTGCAGTGAAGCATGCCTATAATCTGAGCCAGGAGGATCTCAAGTGCAAGACCAGGCTCAGCAACTTAGTAAGAGTTTGTCTCAAAAGACACTTTTTTTAGAAATGACTGGGAATGTAGTTCAGTGGTGGAGTTAGTGCCCCTGGGTTCAATTCCTAATACGGAAGAAAAAAAAAAACCCTTTCTAACTATGACTCAAAACTCAATACCATAAAGATTGATATATTCAAGTATATTAAATATGAGTCTGACAAAACAAAAAGACAAACTAGGGAAAAATATTATAAATAAGTGGCTCAGGTTGGGGTTGTAGCTCAGTGGTAGAGTGCCTGCCTAGCATGCGTGAGGCACTGGGTTCGATTCTCAGCACCATATATAAATAAATGAATAAAACAAAGGTCCATCAACAACTAAAAAAAAAAAAAAAATTAAAAAAATTGAAAAAAAAAAAGTTCCCATGTGCCCTTTAAAAAAAATAAGTGGCTCATATTACAAATAAGTGGCTAAGTTCAATAAATAAAGAGCTCCAAAAAATTGATAAAAAGACTAAAAATCCAATTTGTTTAAAAAATTGCAAGGATATGAATTAATTTAGTAAATGAAAAATAAATGAACTCACACATAAAAATACATTACAATGCATTTGAAAAAATTAAAAAATTAACATTGCCAGGTCGATTTTTTAAAAATTCCAAAATTCTACTACTTTGATCTAAGATCTTAAGATGTCTTTTTGGAAGGGATTTTTAAAAAACAATACCCCAGATGTAAAATTTAAACCAAAATTTTCTTTAAAAGAAAATCAGAAAGTATTGCAGAGTATTTCTATTTATTTGTTCATCAAAGTTTAGGTGTCCCAAAACTCCCCTCTCCCCTAAAATCTCTGTTGTCAACTAAATGCAATTTCAGTTCACTGTTAAATTTTTTTCTTAAGAGATGCTCCAATGTCTACATTTTGAGATTAAACACGTTCGTATCAATGGTGGGACTGCATGTAACAGTTTAGAGCTGGTTCCCTGACACCATTTTCTAGGACCCCACCCCATCCACCATCATCAAACAGCCATTTCCTAAAAGTAAATCAGCAATGTCATTCACTTGCTCAAAACACTCAGGACTCCTGCTGCCTAACAAAGCAATGTTCCCAAAACACGTTCTCTGCTATATAAACAGGAAACAGGGTTTCTTTTCTTCTTGAGTCCAAAGTGATGTTCATGTGAATCTCTAACTTCCCCCTCAGAGAATCTCATGGGGCTTAGATTTCCACTCTGAGAAAACCTAGAGGACAGGACACACTGCAAAATCCTAGCCTTCCAGGCCCTACTCCTCTCAACATGGAACTTCACTCCCGTGGTTCCAAAGGAGTTAGTTCTCTGGTCATGGTTCCTCTACCCAAGTCCCTTTCCTGTTTGCTGTAAACTCCTATTCCCTTTTCAAAACAGCTCATTGCTACCAACTGCAAACTTCCTGTACCTCCTCTTCTCCCCAGGTTCCTTACTCTGTGATCTGTAACTCTTCCCAATCCTTCCTATATCACTTCTGTGAGCATTATTACCATGTCTCCCTTCCCTCTCTAGACCATACCTTCCCAGCTGTCTAATCTTTAGTTTCCTGTTGCTTAGTACCTGACACATGGTAGGCACACTAAAACCTAGCTAATTTCATGAATGACACAAAAGATAGAACTCCACCATGCCTGAGAAATTCGTGTACATTAGCAAGGCATGTTATACCCAGTCTACTCAATAAACCTGCATTAGCCATCCTTCTTTTAAATACTTTTTTCTTTTTGTGTGCTGGGGCTCTCTAGCTTAATGAACTAAAGAATCTCCAACACAAATGTCACATTGTGCTGATTCTAGAAGCACCCTTTGTTCATATTTTAATACCTGAAATCACAAAGTATCACATAATTGATGGCATGTCACAATTTAATGGATAATGTTAATTTTTCTTTAATCATATGTACAGAACAGAGAGGAAACAATAGGATTAGGGAACTTCAAGAAAACAACTAAAGGCAAAGACAAGTTAATATGTTTATCCTTCCCAAAAGATTAATATGTTAAAAATAGAAGATTTGGTTAGCTACAATAGGAAAGGAGAACTGGGCCTCTACACTGTAAGGGACACAGCATGCTAATGGGGTGCTTTTTACTCCTTTCTGAAACCCTTCCTTTGCCCACATCACATGAACACACCTGCTCAAGACCACCACTGTTCAGCCTGAGGAGGCGCCTCCACAGTGGTACAGCACTCTCACATTACATAACCAGCAGTTTTCTTGACTACATCCTCTACGCAGTGTTTGAGACTCCCAAGAGTGAGCTGTGACCTATCACCTCATCTTGAAACCACCTATGTGTGTCCTGTCCTGTGCCCTTTTCTTTTTTTAATTGAAAAAAGTTTGAAAAACTCAGAACTAGATCTAAGGTCACAGAGGGCAGGCCTTCTGTTCTCTAACTTGGTGCCTGAGTAGAACACTGGACACACAGAGGTACTCAGAAATGAAGGACAGGAGGCAAGTACCCACCAAATAACCATATCAAATGACCTAAGACACCACCTTGTCCTTGCTTTTGAGAACATTCAAGTTACATAAGAAAATAGAGGGGGCTGGGGCTATAGCTCAGTGGCAATGTATTTGCCTACCATGTGTGAGGAGGCACTGGGTTTGAGCTTTAGCACCACATTAAAAATAAAAATGAATAAAATAAAGGCATTCTGTCCATCTACAACTACAAAAAATTTTTTTAAATAGAGGGATTTAACCCAGGGCCTTGAGGACATTTCTAGTCTTCTACCTAAGCCTTTTAAAAAGCCTTTACAAACCTGCCTTTTAAATGATGTTCTTGGTCTATAGAAATAAAGAAAATACACAGATTAAGAATATATAAGCCACCTCATACAGCAGCACACACCAGCAACACAGGAGACAGAGGAAGGAGGATTACAAGCTTGAGGCCAGCGTGGGCACCTTAGCAAGATCCTATCTCAAAACAAAACAAAAAAATTTTTAAAGAAGGCTGGGGATGTAGTTCAGTAGTAGAGCATCCCTGGTTTCAATCCCCAGTATAACCTTAAAAAAAATACACAAGTCATTAAAAAGTTGAAATTAGCTGGACACAGTGGTTTACACCTATAATCTCAGTGACTTGGGAGGCTGAGGCAGGAGGATCAAAAGTTTGAGACCAGCCCCAGCAACTTAGTGAGACCCTGCCTCAAAATAAAAAATAAAAAGAGCTAGGGATGTGACTCAGTAGTTAAGATCCTGGGTTCAATCCCTGGTACCAAAAAAAATAAATAAATAAATAAATAAATAAAGTTTGAACCTATCATATAGTCAAAAAGACAAATAACAAACATTGACAAAAATGTAGAAAAACAGAAACCCTGGTATGCTGGAGGTGGAACTGCACCACAGTGCAGCCATTCTGACATTTTGAACAACAGTCCATCAGTTTCTTAGTATACGAAACACAGACTGACCACATAGCCTAGCAATCCCACTCCTAGAGGCCTGCCCCGGAAGAATAAGAACATGTGTCTACACAACATTCACGGCAACACTGTTCATTATCAAAGGAGCAACAACCCAAATGTCCATCAACTAAAAGATAAATAAAATGTGGTATATTATACAACAGAATACTGATATTCAGCAATACAAAGCACTGTTGCAGCCACTCGTGGATGAACTCTGAACACATGCTACATTAAAGAAGCCAGACACACACACACCCACACACACACACGCACACACAAAACAGTCCACATATCATTTCTTTTATATGAAATGTTCAAAGAAGTCAAAGCTATGGAGATGGAAAGATCAGTGACAATTTAGAACTGGGTGGTAAAGGGGAGTGACTGCAAATAGGCACATAATTTCTTTGGGGGATGACAAATGTTCTAAAATTAGATTGTGACGATGGTTATTCAACTCTGTAAATTTACTAATGATCACTGAATTGTTCACTTAAAGTAGGCTAATGTTATGGTCTAAGATCATATCTCAAAAAAGCTGTTTTTAAAAAGTGGTGTATCTAGCTGGGTGCAATGGTGCACACCTGAAATCCCAGTAACTCAGGAGGTTGAGGCAGGAGGATCCCAAGTTCAAAGCCAGCCTTAGCTGTAGTGAGAATCTGACTCAAAATAAAAGCAAAACCAAACAAGACTGGGGATGTGGGTTCGATTCCCAATCCAAAAGAAAAAAAAAAAAAAGTAGAATCTATAAGACTTCCAGAAAGGGAAATAAGCAGCTCTACTTTTTTTTTTTTTGGTACTGGGAATTAAACCCAGGGGCACTCCATCACTGAGCCACATTCCCAGCCCTATTTTGTATTTTTATTTAGAGACAGGGTCTCACCAAGTTGCTTAGGGCCTCGTCGTTGCTGAGGCTGGCTTTGAACTCGTGATCCTCCTGCCTCAGCCTCCCAAGTGCTGGGACTACAGGCGTGCGCCACCGCGCCTGGCGCAGCTCTACTTTTATAATACAAACAACCCAGAGTAAGAAACCCACATTCTCTCCTTAGTTCTGCCACTGATTGTGCTGCAACCATCTCTGGGTCTTGGTTTCTCAGCAGGAGTTCAGCAGGTAACACAAATGAGACACCTGTTAGGACAGTGGCCCTCAGACTCTTCAGACTCTTCTGACCTTGACAACTCAGATGAAGTTTTAACCACGCCATACCATCTACTTCTTCTTCTGAGTAAAAAAGGAACTCAGGGGAAAAAAAATAATTGAGGAAAAGTAAGATAATAAAAGCTATACCAAATTTTAGTTACTCATAACTCCCTTGGTAGGTAATAAGTATCTCCCAAAAGCCATAGAAAGGATCTGATAAGGTGGGGAGGAGAGACATCAGGAAGATCCTCTTAGCTTTCCAATGGGACACCTGCCCCAATATGGGAACTAACACTAAGATCCATTCCAGGCCTGCCATGTCACAATTCTGTTCCCTGATTTAACATTGTAAGAAAAACTCCTGAGACATCACCTTAAATGTTTTAATCCCACATCCCTGAACTGACCTCTCGAAGATTGAAAAACATGCATCTGGAGCCCTTACCCACCCACACAGAGCAAGGAAGGTCAACAAAGGTGTGGCCTGACTTGTCTCTTATGCTATAAATAATACATGAATGCTGTCAACCCTAACTTCAAAAGGTACCCAAATCTGATCACATGTCCTCAATGCTTCCACCCTAGCTCAAGCCTCACCACCCCTCAGACAGGATGTGTACAAGAGCAACCTAACTGGTTTCTGTTTTGACTCTTGCCCTTTAGATATATCACTTCCTTCAAAACCTTCCTGTGGTTTCCTATTCTGAGAGAATTCCAAAGTCCTAACTTCTGTCTACAAGGCCCACATGACCTGCAACACATCCATTCACACTGTGCTGACACCACCAGTGACCATACTCCTCATTTCCAGCCACACAACCTTTCGCTCTTCCTCTAACAGAGGAATGCCTACCTCAATGCCTACCTCAGGGCCTGTGCACCTGCTGTCCTGTTGGACAGTTGCTGACATGGCTGGACTACCCTCTTCCTTAAGCACCTTATCAGGGAAGTGTTCCTCAACCAGATACATAAAACTGCAGCAGTCCACCACCCCCAGTCCTCCTGCCCTCCACACTCACTACCACCCAACCTGTTATACGCTCACCTGCTTACCCCTGTCTCCTGTCAGCATAAGCTCCCTAAGGGCAGAAATTCCAGTTAATCCACTGCTGTGTCATTAATACCTAGCACATAGTATGCACTCAATAAAGTCCCCTAATATACAAAATGGCTTTTCATATTATGTTGTCTGAATCATGAAAGACAGAGGCTTGTCTGCCTTTTCATACATGAAAAGACAACCAATATTTTACCCTTTAATCACTTAGTCAACATCAGAGAGAAAGAAAAAAATCCTGAAAAAAATGTCAGTGTGAAAGTCAGATGCCCTGAACAAATGAAGTACATGATATTTAACAGATTTCACTCATGCCTAGACATTCCTTGCCGAAGCCTTTTTTCTTTCCACAAGGTGGCACTGCAGGGTAATGGGGGAGGAGGGAGAGGGTGATTCCCACCTGCTGCAAATTTGGGGAAAAAGAACTCCAAAGACCTTAAACCCTAAAGTGTAACCCCAACCCTCACACTATATCTCATGCTTCATACCCAAACCCTTACACATAACCTCACCATAACCCTAAACCCTAAGTCATAACCCTAACCTTACCGTATTTCCTAACCCTATGCCCTAAGTCTTAATATTTAATCCTATCCCCAAACCCACTGGCATTGATAACTGTCTCATCCTGCCACTCAGACCTCCCCAAGTCTGATACAAACTGTGTGCCCCTAACCAACACACCCATGCACCCTCCCCCCAATCCCCTTGAAGTGGTAGGACCAAATTAAATAAAATTTCCATGATTTGAATTTGTGCTATTTTGGAAAAGAAGAACTGACCTTAGGAAAGAGATGAAAACTATTTTCTAAATGAATGAGAAGTGTAAGATTGCAGAGGTACATATTTAACCCTCTTAAGAGATCAGTATCCTTAAAATATTTCAAGAGCATCTAGTCTAAGTTACATGGCCACTAAATTAGACCCTCAATAACTGTATTCATTTAGTTCAAGTCACATTTGCTTTAGAAATTTAACATTTAACATATATTCCATCATATAAAAATTTCCTTTCACTAATTTGAGCTGACACTGTTGCTGGGAACAGAAAGACATACCTTCATCTTATTCACTTAATTCCATCAGGAATTTTAAAAAATGCTTTCTGAGGCCAGGCATGATAGCACACGTCTGTAATCCCAGTGGCTTGGGAGGCTGAGGCAGGAGGATTACATGTTTGAGACCAACCTCGGTAACTTAGCAAGGCCCTAAGCAACCTGGCAAGACCCTGTCTCAAAATAAAAAATAAAAAGGCTAGGGATGGGGCTGGGGCTATAGTTCAGTGGCAGAGTGCTTGCCTAGAGAGGCACTAGGTTCGATCCTCAGCACCAAATAAACAAATACAATAAAGGCAAGCTGTCCATCTACAACTACAAAAAAAAAAAAATTATAAAAAAAAAGGGCTGGAGACGTGGCTCAGTGGTTAAGTGCCCCTGGGTTCAATTCCTGTTATGTATGTATGTATATATTACATACAAATAAATAAATAAAATGCATTTTGAGGAAAGCTCCTAAGACCTGTATAAAGCAGAATCCATGAGGTTTTCCATAATTGCTAGATGTGTCACAACCACAGGGTATGGAGGTGACATACATGGCTAAATTTAAGCTAGCCATTAAAGTTTAAAGAATATTCTAGAATATATAAAAAGAGCAGTCTGTTTTGACACCAAGGCTCAGCAGTGTTGGAAATCCCTGCCTGAAGTGACAGTTGCTTTACTGACATCCCTACAAATGTTACAAAAGCAGAACAAGCACCAAACTTCCAACGGCAGGCAATGATCCACCAGTGGACTACAATATCAATCATGGATCAACACCAGTTGTTTTTTAATGGAACATAACAAAACAACATAAAACAGCATTAAAAGAATGAAAAAAAAAGTTTCATATTGGGAGAAATATTTGCAAAATACATATTTAATAAAGGACTTACATCATAAATACACCAAAAAAAACTCTTAAAACTCAAACGCACTGAGCCAGTTTTTGAAATGGGAAATGATCTGAACAGACATTTAATCAAAGATGACATATAGCCAGCAAATATGCACATGTAAAGATGCCCAATATCACAGGCCACCAGGGAATTGTTATCAGAACAAAGAGACACACGCTCACTATTAGAATGGCCAAAGTCCTCAACACAGCCACACCAAAGGCGAGAGTGGGGCAGAGCAAAAGGAAACGGTAGGCATGGATATAAACTGCCATGGCCGCTTTGGAAGCCAGTTTGGTTTCTTACAAACCAAAAAGAACTTTTACCTTGTGATCCAGCACCAGTGCTCCCTGGTGTTTACCCAGAGGAGTTGAAATCTTATGTCTACACAAAAACCTGCACACTGATGTTTATAACAGCTTCATTCATAACTGCCAAGACAGGGAAGCAGCCAAGATGTCCTCCAGTAGGTGCATAACAAACTGGAACATGCAGACAATGAGATATTATTCAGCAATAAAAAAGAAATGAGCCGTCAAGTTACACAAAAAAGACATAAGGACCCTTAAATGCATGTTGCTAAGTGAAGGGAACCAAGCTGAGAAAGTACTTAGGTTTCCAACTATGAGAGTCTAGAAAAACAAAACTATGGAGATAGTAAAAGGACCACTGGCTTCCAGGGTTAGCAGGGAGGGACAGCAGCACAGGCACACCTTAGGAGACTGTTAGGGTGGTGACACTATTCTGTATGACACTACAATGGTAGCTACATCTCCTTACATATCTGTCAAAATCCACAGAAATCTACAGCACCAAAAGTGAACCCTGGCATGAGTACAGTCTTTAATCAACAAAAATGTACCAACGTTGGCCCATCAACTGTAACAAATATCCCACCCTAATGCAAGACATTAGCAATAGGGAAAGCTGCGAGAAAGGAGGCAGTGGTTGGAAAACTGTACTTTCTGTTCCATTTTTCTATATGTCTATAGATGGGGAGGGGGTATAAGAACTGAGTCACCTTGCCAAACATGTTTCTTAGTGTGGGTCATGGTCCAATATGTTTGAAAAATACCATGAGGGTCTCATGAAACCTAACAGGACTTCCATAAACAACAACAACAACAAAACAGATGAAAAGTCACTGAATTAGGAAAAAGTCCATTCCCATCACTATTTTTTGGTGCTCATTCTTGGGCACTAAGCTGTATGTACTTTACATATGCTCAATTCCCATACAAACTTTGTGAGATAAAATATTACTGTTCATTTTACAGATTAGGAAAACAGGATTGGAGAGGTTAAATAACTTATCCAAGGTCAGTCACTAAGCTAATAAATAACAGAGCCAGGATATAACTCAGTCTATATGACTCCAAAGCTTAGGCTCTTAACCACTACTCTGAAATCGTTCAAAATAAAATAAGAGCCAGATGTTCTGGTACATGTCTATAATCCCAGCTACTGGGGAGGCTGAGGCAGAGGATCAAGTTTGAGACCAGTCTGGGCCACTTGGCCAGGCTCTATCTCAAAACAAAATAAAAAGAACTGGGATGTAGCTCAGTGATAGAAGCACTTATTTAGCACATTCAAGGCCCTGAGTTCAACCTCCAGCACCACAAAATGAAGAAAGACAACAAAAGTTTTGATAAAAGGTTGGAGGTATAGCTCAGTGGTAGAGTACTTGCCTAGTATGCCTGGGTTCAATCCCCAGCACAAGAAGAAAAAGTTTTAAAACACTTTCCAAATGTACTCCCCCATTATTTAATAACTTCTCTATTAACCAAGTTTTATCTAGTGTTGACATTTAAAACTATCAAATGCAAGATGAGAACTTTTTAAAATATAATCATGAGAGAATCAGAACAAAGAATCACAGCATTTTTTCTAATTAATCATTTATAAAATTAACTGAAACTACATTAATGTTCTAATCAAATTTTCATGATTTTTCCAAAAATTCATATTAGGTACACCAACAATTTTCAGAATAAGACTTCCTCTTTCTACTGCTGCTTTGTAAAATATAATCCTGTTTTGGGAAGGAAGGAAGATTAAGATGAGGCTTTGCTATGTTGCTCAGGCTGTTCTCAAACTCTTAAGCTCAGTGATCCAAACCTACCCTCACCTACCTAGCTGGAACTACAAGTGTACACAACCAGGCCCAGCCTTATATGTATTTGTAAAAAATATACTTATCCACTCCTACTTATATACCCAAGAGAGTTAAAAACATAGCCGGGCACAGTGGTGCACACCTGTAATCCCAGCACTTGGGAGGCTGAGGCAGCAGGATCGTGAGTTCAAAGCCAGCCTCAGCCACTTAGTGAGGCCCTCAGCAACTCAGTGAGACCCCATCTCTCAAAGGAAGGAAATGAAAGTTGTATCACAGATGAGCCTTGGAAAAATTATTCCAAGTGAAAGAAGTCAGGCACAGAAGGTCACACTTTGAATGATCCCATTTACAGGCAATGTGCAGAACAGATACTCCATGAAGACAGTTCAGTGGTTACCCAGAGCTGGAGGAAATGAGGGAGATAGGGAGTAAATGCCCATGGGACAGGATTTCTTTCTGGGGTAATAATACTCTACAATTAGATAGTGGTGATGGTTGCACGACTCTGTGAGTAAACTAAAAAACGCTGAATTGTACACTTTGAAAAGAGTGAAATTTATGGCATATCAATTACATATCAAAAAACATCTAGCTATGCCAGTTATTCAACTACATAATCAGTATTTTTTTCCTCACTGAAAACAACTTTAAATAAAACACTATTATTTCCTTGCATATATTTTTCCTCTTCTCTGGTAGTAAACACAGTTGTACAAATCCTATTTTTTCATGTTTGCAAATACCACAAATTCACTAATAATCCTTTTGTCAGCAAGAAAATGGGGCTTAAAACAAAGATAATTAGCAAAATAATGTCCTCCATGAGCACTTTTATATAATCATGTGTACAGATACACCAAAATCGGAATACAATTTCCAAGGGAAAAGTAAATCCAACAACACCCTCTCTTTATACAAAAGTCTCTATCCATCTTCTCTTTTAGATGGGAGCCAGCTTTCAAAAGCCATGATGCTACTTTGAATTTGCTCATACAGCTTCAAGTTACTGCTCTCAAAATGTTTTTCATCTTTAGAAAACTAAGAAAAAGTAAAATGAAGAAAACAAAGGGCTAGTGCTTGGAGATTCTCTATGCCATTTACAAAGGAACAACACTTACACAGCTGTCCCTAGGCCTTGTGGAATCTCTACTCAGGCACCAATGACAGGAGCCATGGTGACTCCTAATGAAACAAGACAGGTCCCTGTGGTTACCGCAGAGTGACAGGGGGTGAAATCTCCCCTCATGAGGTGAATTCCAGGGGAGAAAGGGCTGAATTAGCACTGCTCACAACTGCAAGCAGGACCTCGAAATCACTATCAAAATGAAGACTGAAATTTGCTAATCTCTGTATCAAGTTTCATATTTTAAAAGTCTAAACTTGCTTATCAACTTTAAAAGTGAGGCCTAATGGGTCTGGGGATATAGCTCAGTGGGTAGAGTGCCTGCCTTGCAAGCACAAGGCCCTGGGTTCAATCCCCAGCACCAAAAAAAAAAAAACAATGAGGCCTATAAGTTTTAAAGTAAGTCTCTACAATAAATATTTTATGACCATTAAAATTATTTGAGTATTCAGAGTAGGGTACATATAAAACTACAAATTCTATTTTTCTAAATTATTAGTATTGACATACTTTAGATGCTTAACATAAGAATGAAACTGATAAGATACCTAATATTCAAAAGACTTTTACCACCTCTTAATAATAATAATAATAATAATAATAATAAAATAGTCATTATTTTTATTATTTTAGTGTTACTGAAAGGGACAGGTCCCCTTTTCTATCTACACTGTATCATTTAACTCTCCCAACTGACGGATGGGCCAGGTCCTGGAATAATCTCATCTTGAGGACAGAACAAACTGTCCAAGATCACAAGATGACAAGAACCCAATCCAAGAGCATCTGCTCCAGACCCAACTAGTCAAGTTCTTCATCTTGACAAAACTGCAGAAAATAAGCTTTATCCAGAAGTGAACACAAAAAATCAAACCATAAACTCACTTCACATGTATAATGTACATGCCACCTTTGGAAATCAAAACACGTGACAACAAGAGAGTAAATTGGTAGATATTTAATACAAAATCCAAAGATAAATGTGCTCGGCAGTACAGACTGTCTTCAGGCAAGAAACTTCCGACAAAGAAGAGAAATGAGCTCGGCATGGTGGCAAACACCTGTAATTCCAATGACTCAGGAGGCTGAGACAGGAGGATCACAAGTTTGAGGCTAGCCTCAGCAACTTAGCAAGACTGTCTCAAAATAGAAAATAAAATAAAATTTAAAAACATAAAATAAAATAAAAGGACTGGGACATAGTGCAATGGTAGAGTGCCCCTGGGAACCAAAAAAAAAAAAAAAAAGACTAAGAGGAAGAAAAGAAAAAAGAAAACAAGAGATGGAAACTCCAGTGTCTTCCCCCTATATACACTCACCTCTTTATAAACATAGCCTGGGTCCTGAGGTTTGTGTCTATTCAGGTACCAGAAGGACTCTTATAAAAACTCATGTACAGAGCTGGGCCTGTGGCTCAGTGGCAGAGCGCTTGCCTAGCATGAGTGAGGCACTGAGTTCAATTCCCACACCACATAAAAAATAAACCAATAAAACAAAGTCATAAAAAAACAAAAACTCACGTATCATCTGCAGAGCTTCATCACCATTCCTTTTGAAGAGAAAATCATGTATTCCACAACTTTGTAAAATGAGGCTGAAAATGAGGTTTCATATAGCACACAGCAATGATTTCTACTCAAGCTGTCTTACGAATGCTTGAATTTCTGAATGTTAACAGGTACGTATTTTCACAAAGGGAGAGGAATGAACATTTTCTCCACACCTGTGAGACCATCATATGCCAACTGATTCAGTCCTCAGCAACATCAGCTGGGGCAGCCTTCACAGGATGACGCTCTTCCCTCAGTGGGACTCAGTTCCCAGGGGCCATTTTTATTTTACTAGGCTCCCCTCCCTCACCACTGCTGGCTCAACTAAGACACACCTAAAAACACTCTTCACTCCTCAAGTATTCCGAGTGCCTACTATGTGCTGGAGAATCAGACAAGTTTCCTACCCTTGTGGAGTGTTTATTACAGACTGGGGAGAGACACAAAGTAAGTAAAACACACAGTATAGTGGACGGTGATACAGATGGTGGAGAGGAGGATGCAGGCAAAGAGAGCAAGTGCAAAGACCCTGAGGCAGAATGAAAGCCTGACAAAACTGAGGAGCCTAGTTTTAACCAGACAGAGGAAGAAAGGGAAGAGGATGGGAGATGAGATAAGCAACCAGTTAGGCTTTTTCCTGGAGGGAGATTAGAAGCCCATGGAGGGTTTTAAGATAAGAAGTGGACTAATTTTGACATGGCGACTTTCAGGGTCACTTCGGTTGCTCTGCTGAGAATAGGCTGAGGGGGAACAAGCACAAAATATGAAGACACCCCAGTAGCTAACCGATGACTTCAGGAGAGTGAGAGTCCTGGAGCTGGGGAGACCGGGAAGGTAGCTCTTACAAGACTGATGGCAAAAATGCCACACCCTGGCCCTGCTGCCAAGGTCTCCAGAGCTGCCCTTTCTGCCCCATCTGAAGATCTGGTTGTCCACCTCTCCCTCTGCTATATTTCCAGTGAAACCCCTCTTTTCTTAGGTTGTAAAATAAGAGCTGGTTTCTGTCACTTGGGACCAAGATAAACTTCATCATTACAATCATCGTCACTTTATGAAGAGAAATCTCAGGTGTGAAAGACCCAGCTTTCATCCCAGGCACCGCAGACACTCGGGACAGTGTGACCACGACTGCCTCCAAAGGTGTGCTCTGTGTATTAGGCCAGCTGCCCTGGAGGCATTGATTGGTCCTCTACCTGCCCACAGGTACAGAGCTTAACAGAGGGGTGGGACAAGGAGAAGTCCCACAGCCGCAGAGTTCCCCCAAGCAGGCCTGAGAAGCAGGCACATCCTGTTATGGAAACGCCCTTCCTTTCTGGCCACCCGGCCAGGCTCGGGCCTTAGCTCCTCCACTCAGCGAACACAGGGATGCCCAGATCTACCCAGCTTAAGGCTTTGGCTATTTTCATACAAAGAGGAGAAAATGGGGCAGATGGCCTTTGCTTGTCTGACCATCTTTCTACACATCACAGTTTTCTCTCCTCTCTGGTCTCAAAAACAGCCCACATGTTAGTATTGGCTTAGCAAACAAGATGTTCTTGCAAGGATTCATATTTTAACACAAAAATAAAATGTTTTGTCCCCCAAGGTAACATTCATACTAGTCCTATTACAAGAAGAGCATTGGGCTGGAACTGCAGTTCAGCTCAGAGCATTTGAAAGACACTGGATTCCATCCTTAGCACTGCATAAAAATAAACAAATAAAAGAAAGGTATGTTGTCCATCTACAACTACAAAAAAAGAAAAAAGAAAAAAGAAAAACACACTTTAAACTGAAAATTTGAGACAACAGTTTATAGGTACTTCAATTTTTTTCAAACTAAAGTTTTTTGGGTAATAAAAGAAGTAAAAAGATATTTTTTGGAATTTGAGTTAGTAAATCAAGTGAGTGGCACCTGCTTCTTAATCCTTTGTAAAGCATTCAATTCAATTCAGTTCAAAGGAACATACTGAGAATTTCAAACAAAGATCAAAAAGATCAGTCATACAATCTTGGAGCCAGACTAGAACCTAATACAACACCCTTTCTCCATTTTATAGAGAAGTCAGAACAAGCGTAGAGGATATAAGCTGTCAAGGTTAATAAACCCTATCAGCAACAGAACCAAGCCTGGAAGCAGGGTCTCTGGACTCAACACAGCAGCCTCCCTGCCACAGGTGCTAGCTATGACATCTCCTATCACATGAGATGGTCTGTGAAGTCTAGCACAATGCCTGGCCTACAATGTTCTCTCAAATCTTATTCCCCTTCCCTTTTTTATTTCAGTACCTGACAATAATTTGGGGCAGTAGGAAAAAAAAGGGAAAACCCAGCAGTACTTTATAAGTTGTAAAAATGAACTAAATTAAGTCACTAGAGGACCATGAAACAAAATTAACACAGGAACACATAATCAAGTACAAATTACAAAAAAGGGTAGCCAATCACAAAAAAGATCTATAACATGCATTGAAAATACAAGAGGGCTCCATAAATATCAGTGGGGTTCTAGAAAATATAAGCTAAGTGGCAACAATTTGTTAAATAAATAAGTCAAAGACACCTAATTGAGACATAATTGAAGTGACCATACAGATAAGAACCAAATATGCCACTTTTGAGTGAGGAAAAAAGGAGCTAGCAGGACAGATTTCCAGGACAACTGGTCAAATCAAGACCTTCCCTTGCACATCTGGAAGTAGGGCCACCCAGTATGAATCATGCTTATGAAAATCTGCCTTATCTCACCCACCAACCCCCCCACACACACACTCCTAAGATGAGTATTACAAAGCAACACATATTTAATAAGTCAGTTCTAAGGAAAAAAAAAAAACTCACAGAATAAATTTACTTTTTCATGATGTTAATTACCTACTCTACCATACATGGTCAACCTAATAAAAAGACACATCAATTTCTTCTCAAAATCTCTCTCCCTATCCTTCCTTAATGTAACAAGAACCAGAAACAGAACTGCTGATGGTCCAGAGCGGATAAGGCAGGCAGCAGCAGTCCCATTTCAGAGATGGAGAAGCAGGTTCAAGAAAGCTGAAGCCCCGGCTCCACACCAGGATCCAACCAAAGATGACTCCTCAACAATGTGCCTGCAACAGCACTTTGCCACAAGGGTCCCTTTTAGGACAGCACACTTTGGCAAACCACTCTCCCCTTCTTCAAGGCAAGATGGAGAGTGATGTTCTCAAAAGAGAACTGGGGAGTGGGGGTGGACAGAGAGGAAGAGAAGGGCAGTATCCACATGTGCTTGGAACACCCAACCTCTCTGGTCGCATCTGGCCTCTTCTTATGAGGCTAGCCAAAGCTCATAGACTCTGGTCCCCACCTGACATCCAAGATCCTACACCTGGGAAATCAACTGACCTTGGAAATTCATATCCCCAGAACCCAATTTCAACCATCGAGGGCTTCGCATTCTAGCAGTCTTACTTCTCAGCTGCCACCTCCAATAACTGTAATCCTGTACCAGCACCCATTTGCTGACACCATGCACTAGGCCTCATGCTGAGCACTATCCATGTATAACATCTCTGAGTCCTGCCAGGAATCCTGGGAACTACGCTTTTCTTTCTTTTAAGTATCTTTATTACTTTTTATGTGACAATATACAGTTTTTTTTAAATATTCCTTTTTTTTTTTTTTTTTTTTTGGAACCAGGGATTGAACTCAGGGGCACTCGGTCACTGAGTCACATCCCCAGCCCTATTTTGTATTTTATTTAGAGACAGGGTCTCACTGAGTTGCTTAGGGCCTCACTAAGTTGCTGAGGCTGGCTTTGAACTCACGATCCGAGTCGCTGGGATTATAGGCGTGTGCGGTGGCGCCCGGCTTAAATATTCTTTTTAGTTGTCAAGGGACCTTTATTTATTTACATGCAGTGCTGAGAATCAAACCCAGAGCCTCACACATGCTAGGCAAGTGCTCTACACTGAGCTACAACCCCAGCCCACACATTTTTTTAGTAAGTGTCAACAATAGGGGAAATAAAAAGTCTTCTGCGACCCACACTGTACAGCTAGTATATATCTGCTCATGCTGTTATCTACACCACAAAATGCTTTTCTTCTTTTTTATAAGCCACAGAAGGCAGAATGCTTGTTTTTTAGCTAACAATACATTTTGGGCATTTTCTTATGAAAGTACATGTAGTTCTACTTTGTCCTTTTACAGGCTGCATGTTACTTCTCTATGTGATCACACCATACTTTATTTAGAGACAGGCCTTATTCCTTTCATTTTATCTGTTGCAGAGAAAGGCACAGTGGTACACGCCTGTAATTCCAACTACTTGGGAGGCTGAGACAGGAGAATCCCAAGTATAAGGCCAGTGTGGGCAATATAGCAAGACCTTGTCTCAAAATAAAAAGTAAAAAAAAGGACTTGGGGTGTAGCTGAGTGATAAAGCACCTCTGGGTGTAATCCCCAACACCAGAACACAAGTTCCAAGAGGTATGTAATTTGTCTAAGGTCACACATCTAGTAAGTGGCACAGCCCAGTCTGGAATCAGGATTACCTGATTCCAAAGACCATGTTCTCAAATACTCCTGCCCTACCACGTACCTGCTTTGCATGTTTCCACCAACTGGACTACAAACATCTTGAAGACAGTGCCTACCACTGTGTGGGCACACAATAAAAGTTAATAAATATCTGCTGTATGCTGCTTTGGAGCTACTACATTTATCTCCTCTACTGAGCCATATCTTTCTCAATGCCCTGTCAGATAACTGGAGCACAGAGTTGAAAACACTGATCCCAGCACAGAACCACCTCCTGCTCCACTGGGGCCTCTAGGCCTTCCTGGTTCCCAGGATCATTTGCAACTCAATACTCAAATCCCCGCTTCAACAGGAGCTTCTCCAGCAAATGCTTTCACATGGAGAACCCTTGGTTTCATTCACATGCCCCAAGCAATCAGTGCTTCAAAGGGACTTAGCAGTCCTTCTCTGTATCCCTCCTCATTTTTCAGAGACACAGATCATAAATTATTGCTTCATGACAAACCAATAAGGCTGCACACCATGAGAAATACAATGAAAATTTCTAAATATGAAAGCAATGAAGTTAGATCATGCCAGGTACTACTTGCAGGGATAGGGGACTGAAGATGAAGGTAGTGAGATTCTACATAGATCCAAATGTCTATTCGACTCTACAAAAAATTGCAAACCCCCACTTGATGCCTTGTCCTGTCAACCTGGTGTTAGTGAAGAATTCTGGTTTTGACAATTTGTGGCACCAGGCTTCTTTTGAGTATTGGCCATTACCTCATAAACTGCTAGAAACAGACTCTTATTTTGTGTTGTTAACCATAAAGCTAAGACACTTAATAAGAGCTGTCACATAATGAAAAAAGCTGGCAAAACACAAAAGTTCATTTTTGCATTAAGTTTAGTCATGGAATTTAACTACTTTTGACTTTACCATCAAAAGCTTGAGCGGCTACTATTACTGTTATTAAAAAATCCTATTCTCCCTCTCCTATGACCCACACAAGTATCTAATTACTAGCAACTTTCAAAAAAGACTAGAAGTTGGGGTTGTGGCTCAGTGGTAGTGTGCTTGCCTAGTATGTGTGAGGCCCTGGGTTCGATCCTTAGTACCACAAAAATAAAGGTATTGTGTTCACCTACAACTAAAAAATACTTTTTTAAAAAAGGACTAGAAACCCATTGGACAGAAGGTATTCTCTGAATTAGCAGGTATTATGAGGGTTTGTTCAGTTCTAGAGGCAAATAACCATATAACGGGACTAAAATTTAGCTTTTAGGTTTGATTCGTTGTTTTACGGCAAGACACTGCATATAACAGGCAGATGCCAAAACCTACAGCATAAGGTATAATGTTACTTCCTATATAACATAAATTGGACACATTTACAGGATCAATCATTCATTCATTAAGGAAAATTTTATTGAGCTCAATCTGGCCCAAGGCCAGGCTCTAGGCACACAGGGACAATATGACTGGCCCAGCCCCCATTCTCACTGAATTTGGAGCAGAGAGAGAAGAGACACCAGAAAACCACAGTGCAGAGAGCACTGTGAGATCCCATAGGATGGCTTCCTGCTCCAGACTTCAGGGTCAAGAAAGATTTCCCAAAAGAAGCAACTTGCAGGCTGGGCCAGAAGAGGAGTTAGCTATGAATGGAACAGGGTTGGGAGGTGAGTAGACATGCTATAGCAGAGAATAAAAGAGAAAAACCTGGACAGCAGGGCCCGACTCTATGGCCCTATTAGGGGGCTATCTTCTGCGGCAAACACTGGACAGCTGAGCAGTCACAGGACCATGCAGCCAGACATCAGCCTGCTTCACTCTGCATGGTGGTACAGGACCCTTTCACAGCTGTCTTCCAGTTGCTAATCAGTAACCTTTTTACACTCTGGTTTTATTTTTGCTAGGCTTTTCTATTCTTACAAAAAATAGTAGAAGGCAAAACTTGAAATAATCCAGTGTGCTAGAATATACTGTTGGCAAAATAAAGTTAGAACTAAAGTCTTCCCAAAGTAGGACTAATAAAGTATTTCAGAGAGAAAGAGTAGCTTCATTATAACAGTACTAGCAGTTAAATGTTGATTAAAATCATCTCTTAAAAATTTTCCTATTTTCAATTGTAATCTTAAATCCTTTAATAATTAATTGCACTATTTCTGCGGTTGTCAGGCAGAATCAAATGTTGCAGCAAACAAGAAAATTAGTTACCCAAAGACATCAATTTGAAAGCATTCTCACAAAACAACAATTTAACATTTTTCTTCACCTGTGAAAATTTGTTTTGTAAATGCCTATCTGAAATTATGTGGTCTTCAAACCAAACCAAGAATAGCTTTGAAATGTGCTGTATCAAAACCATTTAACACTTTGGAGATAAACATATTGGGGATTATAACACACCAGGTCTTGCTGCAGGTCCCTTCCACAACCACAACTCATTTAATCTTTACAAACCCACTGAGAGAGGAAACTGAAACACAGGGAAATTAAGTCACTTACCTAAGATCATATTGCTAGGAAATGACAAGAGTTGGGATTCAAACCCTACACCGCTGGCTCCAAATTCTGTACTCCTTTGACTACGTCGCCTCCTTTGTTTTTAGTTGTTGATGGACCTTTATTTATTGATTGATCTATTTATCTACCTATTTATTTATTCATTTATTTATTTATACGTGGTGGTGAGAACTGAACCCAGTACCTCACACATGCTAGGTGAGTGTTCTGCCACCGAGCCACAACCTCAGCACCCCATAGCCTTTTAATAGTTTCACAAACATAAAAGTAAAGGTTAGCAAATGAAAACTACTATAATAAACCCCCAGTTATCTATAATCCTTATGGAATTAATTCTTAGCAGAGACAGTATTCTCTGTATGGCTGGGGGTTTAACCCCCTGAAACTGCACTTGCCACCTCATGGTCACTAGCCACACGTGGCTACTGAGAATCTGAAATACAGTTAACTCAAATTGAGATGGAATAAATATATAAAATGTTCCAGAATATGAGAGGTTTAGTATAAGAATGCAAAATACATCGCTGAGGGTTTAGTATTAACTATTTTGAAAATTTTAGATATAATAGGTTAAATAAATTTGTGTGAGTATATATGTTTATTAGTTGGTGATGGACCTTTATTTTACTTATTTGTATGTGGTGCTGACAATCAAACCCAGTGCCTCACACAAGCTAGCTAAGTGCTCTGCCACTGAGCTAGAATTCCAGCCTGATTTAAATATGTATTAATTTCTCCTGTACCTTTTTACCTTTCTATGTAACTCCTAGAATTCATTCATTCGTTTATTTATTTATTTTGCATTAGGGATTAAACCCAGGGGCACTTTACCACTGAGCTACATTCCTACATTCCTAGTGCATAGCGTGTGCACACACACACACACCTGCTTTTTTTTAAACAAGGTCTCACTAAGTTGCTTGGGGCCTCACCAAGTTGTTGAGGCTGGCCTCGAACTTGAGATCCCCTTGCCTCAGTCTTCTGAGTTGCTGGGATTATAGGCGTGTGCCACTGTGCCCAGCAGCTCTGAGAAATTTGACTTGCTTTTGTGGCTCCACTGAGTGCAGTTCATCTACAATGCACCCAGCAGCTATATCACTGATATTATTTACTCCTTTCTGATGACTCAGGCAAATCTCAGGAACTTAAACTATATCCCGTGTGTGATCTGTAATCGTGAAGCCTCGGGTGCTGACAGGTCAGGTTCCCCTACCACAGTCTCTGGGCATGCTTGAAGCTGTCTCTGTATGACTTCCAGCCCATGCCATGCTCTTCAGTATCTGTCTGCCATAGCTACACCCCTTTACCACCCTCACATGTAGTACCCAATGCCCGAGCAGTCAGGCAACCAGAACTGCGTGAAACAGAAGAACTGAAGTCCTGAGGGTGTGGAGTCTGTTGCAAGCTCAGCTCTGCTTCGATGCTCCGTTCCTTGACAACTTTTTTGACTGTTGAGAGACCCTGCTCTGCTCTGCCTACTGGGGGTATTCCTCCACTCCACATGCTGGTCCCCACTTCAACTCTAATCCCAACGCTGTACAACTCAGTTTAAACTCCTTCAACAGTATTTTCAGTTTGAGGAGATGATGGATGGTGGTGATGGCTGCTGAACAACATGAATGCACCTAATGTCACTGAACCACACAGTTGAATGGACCATTTTATATCATGTACATTTTACCAAGATTAAAAAAAAAAAATCCTTCACCAGTTTCACTGTCCTCGGGATCACACCCACACTCTTATGCAGGTCACTTGTGGCCCCAGATTTTGACCTCCACCAATTTTTCTGGCGTCATCCCTCCCTCTGGTATCATGCCAGGCACCTTCCCTCCACACTCAGACTGCAGTGCTCTGCACACATCAGTATCTCTACCTGCCAGTTCTTCCCCATCCTCTCCAGCCCCTCTTCCTCCTCAACCACACTCAATGCCACCTCCTCTGAAACTTTCCCTGCCATTCAAGGTTGCAAAGACTCTTCTCACCATTGTGCTCGGCTGCACCCAGTACTCTGTCACTTTGATCTTTGGCATTTTTTGTTTACATCCCACATGTGAGTTCACTGAGACCTAGGACAGATCCAATGTGTAATTAATGCATCCTAAATGCCTGTTGAGCTCATTCAGTAAACAAGCACTCACTGAATGCCAGCCAGGAGCACGCAATGTCCTCAGCACCAGGATACTGCAGTGGGAAAAGAAAACAAAACTGCTTTCAAGGGGCATCCACAGATAACTGCCAGGCAGACACTGTACCACAAGGAGAAAAAAGCACTGAAAGGGGAGGGATGCTTCCTACCTGGCAGGAGTCATCTAGGTATTGATCAGAAAAAGGGGAGTGAGCTTCAGATTTTCAGCTCACAGGGAGAACTCTGGGTGAAGTGCATCACCTCTTCTTCTAGCTGGGTCTCAATAACACAAGCACCAGACAGGGAAGGTAAACTTTAACTTCTAAGAAAAGCAAACCATTCCTTCTCTGTCCTATCACCTTGATAGATATTGCAATTACATTCATGCTTCCCTCACCAAGAAGGACATAAACATGCTCCAAAGGCAATAAAGACCTTTTCCAACTGAATCCTTTCTGCTATGAAGCCCTATGGTCACTGCAGAAAATGTAAGAGGAGCAAAGTTTACCAAGCATGTTAGGCAGGTTAACACCCGATGCTCTAAGCACCTGACAACCTCACAACCACCTTACCAAGGATGCTGCCACTAAATCCATTTTAAAGAAGATAAGACACAAAGATATAAAATAATTTGTCCACAGCCTCACAGAGCTCTAAGTGGCAAAGCCAGAGCAGAAACCCACCTTAGTCTGGGGCTGTTCTCACAAGTGTATGCTATGCAGACTCAAGTCTGTATTTCGATCACAAGGCACTTTGTTTCTTTTTTTTTTCTTTTTCTTATTAAAGTTGCCAAATTTCATCTTTCTGAACATTTTAACTAAACCTTACTTTTCACTTCTAGTTCTATCCCCAAAATCTCTTCTATACTTTGGCTACTTGTGATGTGAACTATTGTTTACCAATATTATTTTCAAGGATGTCATTAGATAGAAATGTAAATATGCAATAGAGCAAAAGGAAGACCACAAACTACCCTGCAGACACAAATTACACCTCTATAAAAAGTACACACAGAAACTCTGCCAGGCACTTGCAGCACCAAGATGGAAGAGCCTGTCAAGCCACTTCCTGGGAAACCCGGATCGGTGGGCCTGGGGCCTGACTGACCAGGCAAACTGGTCCAAGGTGACGTTGTGTGGTATGCTGTAGATGCCGAGGCAGCACACTGTCATGCCCAAAACACATTTAAATCCACTTAGTGTAAGGCAAAAAAATTTTTTATTAAAACTTAGTGTATTAATTGTAGTTTAAGATTTAAGAGCAATACCTTTTTGGATATAGCCAGCATCTCAAGCTCCAATACAGTCAAACAAAGTTCATTTTTCTCACAGCTCCTTAAACCTATTCCTTCTCAATTATTCTCTAACTTAAAGGAAAGACAAGCCCAGACACTGAAGCAATAAACCTGTTATCCTTAGCTCCAGCCCCTCTTCCTTCCTTCCTGTCTGTATCTCCCCCCGACACACACACTCAAGCATTCATGCTCACTCCATCAGATCTAGCAGCTGGAACTTCCACTTCTCCTCAGGTTCTCAAGGCCCAAACCAAGTGGTCTCCCAACTGCTCTTCCAGTTTCTTTTAATCTCCCTTTTTCCACAGACCCTCCATCCTCCAATGGCTCCAATCTTCCTTCCGTACAGGTTTGACTTCATCACTTCATTTTCTAAAAACACTGGTGGTTTCTGATCACTCACAGGACCAAGTCCAAACCCTGTTACAGTAGGCATGCACACACATACCTTCACAACAGGGTTCAACTTTACTTTGCATGTCATTTCTCCCTTCATTCAAATACTTATTGAACACCAACTACGTGCCAGTCATTAGGTTAGGTGGTGGGGGTATAATGATGAATAAAAAGAATTTCTGTTCTCATGACATTTACAGGACAGGACAAGAAACAGAAACTGATCAATCACACACACAAATGTTTAAGATTACAACTACAGGTTTAACATCCTATCCCCAAAATCTAAAATACAAAATGGGGCTGGGGATAAAGCTCAGTTGGTAGAGTGCCTGCCTTGCAAGCACAAGGCCCTGGGTTCAATCCCCAGCACCACACACACAAAAAAAAAAAAAAAAAAAAAAAAAAAAATGCTCCAAAACCCAAAACATTTTGAGGACCTACACAAGGTCACAAGTGAAAACTTCCACACTTGATTCATGTGATGGGTGGTAGTCAAAATGCAGTATGTGGGCTGGTGTTCTGGCTCAGTGATAGAGCACTTGCCTAGCATGTGTGAGGCACTGAGTTTGATTCCCAGCACCACATATAAATAAATGAATAAAACAAAGGTCTATCAACATCTAAAAAAAATTTTTAAAAGAAGTTAAATTTTAAAAAAAATAAAGGCATTGTGTTTACCTACAACTAAAAAAATTTTAAAAATATATTTTCAAAAATGTAGTATGTTATGAATATTGCATAGAATTATCCTCAGGCTATGTTTATAAGGTATATATGAAACAGTAAATGAATTCTGTATTTTGATTTGAGAACCACCCCCAAAATAGCTTCCCTCTAACTCTATTACATGCAAATATTCTAAAATCAAAAAAGGTGTGAAATCTTACTTTCAAATTTCACTTCTGGTCACCAGGAATTCAGATTAGGGATACTCAACTTGTATTGCAAAGATATACCAGGCAAAATATTCTCAAGTTAAATAGTGGCAATGGTTGTACAACCTTGTGTAAACACGAAAACCACTGAATTGTACATGTTAAAAGGTAAATTTGGGGCTGGAGATATAGCTCAGTGGTAAAGCACTTGCCCTAGTGTGTCTGAGGCCCTGGGTTCCATCCCCAGCACCACCCGAAAAAAAAAATAGGTGAATTCTATCATTTGTTCATTATATGCCCTCTCGCCTCAAAACAACCCCCCACATACACACACAGCAAGCAAGCTGAGTGCCTCTAATGGTGGCCCTGGCCAAGGCAGAGATGCTAAAAGCTTTAAAAAATGACACTTATTACAAATAATGTTTACTGAGAATTTACTACATGCCAGGCATCTTTCACTGTAATAGTCCAGGGATTCTACAAATCCTGAAAGGTTACTGTTAGTTGTTATTATTCTCAATTTAGAGACAAGGAAATCAAGTAGCTTTACCCAAGGTCAGAGAGCCAATAAATGGTGACATCAGAGTCTACACTCTTACCTGCTCCAGTGAAGTCATCGAGGCAATGACTGCTACTTAGTACTCCTTAAGACACAATAAGCAGACCACTGTTTTGTTTCTTAGAATAGAAATCTCCTTCTTCCCCCTTTGTTGGTAAAGTAGCCTTTAAGGCCTTACCAGACTGATCATACACCATCTTTCTTTCCCTGTTACCTTTCTGACTTCATCTCCTCCATTATCCACCTTCCTCACTCTGCTCCAACCACACAGGCCTCCCTTTTGTTTCCCCAGTGTGCTAGATGTACTCCTGCTACTGGGCCTTTGTAATCTGCCCGAGCTATAATGATGACAATCACAATGTACAGTACAAATCATGACTGTGCCCAAACTTCAGTTAAAGTTTCCTCTAAACATACCAACTATGCCATTAACAAGATCCTGCTCTGAACTGCACACTAATATCTCACATGCCACATTAATTTTAATTAATTAAAATTAATCTTTCTAGGTCTTTTACTGTTCTGCATAAGGTCACCATGCAAAGGTTTATATTTTACAAAATCAGCACCAGCTGCTGTTGCTTTCCAGTTAGTATGAACAACAATCATAAAGCCATCTTTGCAGCAAAAAAAGCAAAGCAATCAAGCCAAGAAAGTGTCACAATAGACTCAGTTTAGCCCTAGAACCACTGTTCATGAAATAACTATGGCAACAGCACTTCAAGGCCCCCAAATCCTACCACACTTAAGCTGAGAAACTATTCCCCATCTGGGCAAACATACACAAAGATGCACACTGACAACATGTTACATAAGTTCAACACAATGACCTGGGACTCTTAAATATTAAGCTCCATTTGACATAAAAAAAAGGGAAAAACTTCTAGAAAATTCAATATACCAGCATCTCTAGCAACAGCTGACTCTCCCAGTGACTGGCGCAAAGCCTAGGAGTAAGGCATCTGAGTCAGGCTGCTTGTTTTCCAACCTTGTCTCACAACTCTAGCTGGGAGATCTTGGTCAAGTTTCTTTACCTCTTCAGCCTCAGCTTTCCATACAGAGACCTCAGGACAAAGCCTATGACACAGTGCCTTAGCACACAAGGACAAATGGCATTTACTGAGTGCTCACTGCTACCAAACTGAACTATAACAAGTTAAGTAGCTACAAAACTTTTTGGCTGAGAATAACAGAATAAATGAAAAAAAAAACTTTTTGGTTGAATTATAATCTTATGAAGGGTTATGCAGTTAGACTATTTAAGTTGGGAAAAACTGTAATAAAGGCTTTTTTATCCATTTTTGTATCATTGAGACTTTGCTTTTCATTTAGAAATCTCTGGGTAATCCAAGGTCAGAAACAGATTATCTCAATGGTAATATATGCAATTTTTATTTTAAAGAAAACAGATTTTTGATGTGTGAGGTACTAGGGATTCAATCTAGGGCCTCATGCATGCCAGACAAGCACTCTATCACTGAGCTACACCCACAGCCCCCTACCCCTCCGAAACTGGAATTTTAAAAATCTTGTCCAGTCTTCAGTATTCTGTTTACTTAATTAGTTTGCAAAGTCAAGTGTATCAAGTGGCTGAATTACTATTTAACAGTAATAGCAAACATTTCCTGGGCTCTTTCTATCTGCCCTACCATACAAAGATCCTTGGGCAGTTAGTTTACCAAAAGGCTACCAAAACAAGAATCAGGTAGCCTCAACTTTTATGTGGCCAATATGAATATTAGAGATTTTCATGAAAGAATCTACTATAAATCAACCAGCCCAGCTACAGACACTTGGAAATCACTAGGTCCACCTCTTCTGCAGATGAGAAACTGAGACCCAAAGAGATGAAATCCAAAGGTTACACAGTTACCAACAAGTGGGGGTTAGAATCTAATTCCCATTCAGTGTTGTCAACTATATGACAGATGATGGTTTAAAAAAAGATCTACACCTCAAAATATTTCTACATTGTTGGAAAGACAAATCATTCATTTACCTGGGTGCAGGGGTACATCCCTGTTATCTCAGCTACTCAAGAGGCTTGAGACCAAAGGATTGCAAGCTCAAGGCCAGCTGGAAACTTAGAGAAACCCACTTCAAAATAAAAAACACAAAGGGATAGGGATGTAGCTCAGTGGCAAAACACCCCCCACAGCACCACGAAAAAAAAGAAAGATCATTCATTTAAATACCTGAAGTAAGTATCTCCTTAATATTAAGTTTTCAGAAATATCAATCACAAAACAATGTTATCTATACCCTGAAGTAAACAGAGCTGAACGGGCTACTAGGACAGAAGTGAGGGGAACCAGGCAGTCACATGGCATGTTATGTCCGCCCACCAGAATCCTTTCCTTGGGAATAAAACACTTCAGATATTGGTCTTCCCCAACTCAAGCCAACACTCCTTTGAAAAGGAAAAGTATTCTTTAGTCCCATCCCACAGACCGCGCTCACCTCCTCAAGAAGTCCAGCTTCTGAACATCTTTCAAAAACAATGATGCTGAATCTAGGAAGTTTTCATCCTTTCCATGCTCCATCAGGCTTTCCAACTTTATCTGAAAGTTTTTCGGGTTTTTTGGGTTTTATTGGTGGTACTGGGGATTGTACCCCATGATGCTAGGAAGCACTCTACCACTGAGCTATATGCCCAGGCCTTTTTATTTATTTAATTTTATTTTTTAAACATTTTTTAGTTGTTGATAGACATTTATTTATTTATTTATTTATTTATTTATTTATTTATATGTGGTGCTGAGAATCGAACCCAGTGCCTCACATGTGCTAGGCAAGTGCTCTACCACTGAGCCACACTCCAGCCCCTTTATTTTGTTTAGAGACAGTCTCATTAAGTTGTCCAGGCTGGCCTCAAACTTGCAATTCTTCTGCCTCAGCCTCCTGAGAAGCTGGTATTACAGGGTGAGCCACAAAGCCTGGCGAGGCAAATATTTTTAAAATGTCATATGCTGACCAAAAGGTGAGTGACTACAGATACCAGAACGCAACACTATATCCATAAAGGAAAATTCCAAAATATAACTTTGCTTAAAAGAAGAGAGTCAGCAGTTGGTAGAGCACTTGCCTTGCATGCACAAGACCCTAGGTTTGATACCCAGCTCCACAAAAAAAAAGAAGAGTGTCAGGCAACTTTGTATAACAAGCAACAAGATTTTTACAAAGAATTTATTTGGCAGATAAGAACTTGGCCAGATATATTCATTTATTTCCAGTAGCTGAGACTGGGTGCTGTACTAAACTATATGATCAATTAAAAGTAAACACAAGGGGTTTGTAGTTCAGTGCCAGAGCACTTGCCTAGCACATGAGGCACTGGGTTCAATCTTCAGCACCACATAAAATAAATAAGTAAAGGTATTTAAAAAAAAAAGTTAACACAAGCTGGATGCAATGGTGCAAGCTTGTAATCTCAGCAGCTGGGGAGGCTGAGGCAGGAGGATCATGAGTCTCAGCGAAATCAAGGCACTAAGCAACTCAGTGAGACTCTGTCTCTAAATAAATTACAAAATAGAGTTGGGGATGTGGCTCAGTGGCCAAGTGCCCCTAAATTCAATCTCCAGTATCCACCTCAAAAAAAAAGTTAATAGAGGGCTGGGGTTGTGGCTCAGTGGTAGAGTACTTGCCCCCCATGCATGGGGCACTAGGTTCGATCCTCAGCACCACATAAGCAAATAAAATAAATGCACTGTGTCCATCTACAACTAAAAAAAAGTTCTAAAAAAATAAAAAGTTAACACAGACACTATACACTAATTGCCAATTTTCAAATAAAATATACTCTAAACCTATGTTATCTGATATGATAGCCACCAACTACACAGAGCTATTGAGCACTTGAAATGTGCCAGTATGAACAGAAGTGTGAAGTAAATGTAGAATTTCACTGGCGTGCACGCAAGCTTTCAAAGACTGAGTACCAAAAAAGAAAGTCAAGTATCACATAAGTGATTTTTTTCATATCAATTACATGTTAAAACAGTAAGTTTGGATATACTGAGTTAATAAAGATACAATGATTCATATCTTAATCTTTTACTTTAATGTAGTTACTAGAAATTTTAATTGAATTGTCAGCTTGCATTTTTCTACCAGAGCTGCTTTATATAAACTGCAAAATATGATCCAATCTTTCTTTGGTGATTCATTATGATGATGAACACCAAATACACAATAAAGCAAGAAAAATCTTATTTACACTTTGGATAGACAGTTTAAGATATTCTAAAGTAAGAATCGGATGTTCTTAAAACTTCTATTAAATTTACAACCATCTCCAATTATGTTAATAAAGGAAAGACTCAATACTGCAAGTAGTATTTTTAGGGATCCAGAAGGAAATACAAGCCAGGTGCGGTGGCGCAAGCCTATAATCCCAGCAGCTGGGGTGGCTGAGGCAGGAGGATAGAGAGTTCAAAGCCAGCCTCAGCAAAAGCAAAGGCACTAAGCAACTCAGTGAAACCCTTTCTCCAAATAAAATACAAAATAGGGCTGGGGATGTGGCTCAGTGGCCCATTGCTCCTGAGTTCCCTGGTTAGCACCGCCCCCCCCACCGGAAAAAAAGAAGGAATTACAAAAGTAAAAGCCACAAAGCAGGATTAAGAGAAATGTCATCTGTTTTGAAAAGGCATTTAAAATAAAAGAGTTTTTAATAGTTGATAACAGACCTTTTATAAAAATACTTTTTTATTATTTTGAATAATAGGATGAAATTTCCCAATTTCCAGATAAACTTCTTAAAAAGGAAATCCATTAAAGTAGACTGGAAACTCTAATCATGTTGAAGAGAAGCATAATACCTCAAGGTACCATATGGAAAATGTAAGCCAAGCTTCTTATCAGGGCATTCACAAGTAAACATTATACTATGATGAAATCAGCCAAAATTTTGATAGATATCCTTCAATATTACTATAGTAATTCATCAACCAACTATTACAGGATTTAACTAAAACTGCTTTCAAAATTCCAAAATACCACGGATTTTTTTCAAAATCAAGCCAGCAAGAATTACTGAGGGAACAGTTTCCAAATGTCTTCCAGAGGTTAAAATTAGAAATGGAAAATTCAAAGTCATATTAACAATATTTGCATGGCATTCTGCTTGGCAAACACTTTTGGACACATCAAACTAGCTGATCCTCAGGATGGCCCTTACATATTGTTATGACTTTATTTCTACTTTAGAGGTAATTCCAAGTTCAGAGACTTTGACTTATTCAAGGTCACACAGCTAAAAAGTAGCAGAACCAGCATTTGACCCCAGATCTTCTGATGCTCAAGGGATTCTTTCCAAGACAATCATTCATTTAAAACCATGTTTAGAATCCCAACAAGCTTAATGCCAAAGAAGGATCTAAGGATCAACTAGGTCAAACCTTAAGACTTCGCAAACACCAAGCATTTTAATCAATTCAAAAAGGGGAAACGAGATTACTAAGAGACAGGCAATGATTTAAAGGATAGGGAGGGGTAGATACAGCACAGAACAATAGTATTCAAGTAAAAAATGTAGAGAAATTGTACTCTTCCCCTGAAATGTGATTTTTTTTCCAATGTAAGAGCTGTAGGCTAAAAATAATTGTGTTGTTACCTTACTTTAAATGTGTTTGAGAATTTAATGTATAGGCACTCCAAAACCCAATACATACTGGGTACAATCGATTCCATAATTGTTCATAAGTCATAACGCTTACTTCACAAAAAGCATATTTAAAAAATGAGAATTCAGTGTCCACTGCTGTTTAGATCACAGGTAAAGGAAAAGACTGGGTAGGAGGATGGCAACCCCAATGGCCAGCACCTTTCTTGCCCAAGGCATCCTAGAGGGCAGGACAAAGGCACCAGCGGCACTAAGGACCCCGCTCAACCTTCAGGACACAGGGACAGCACACCAGTTGGAGCACAACGTGCCCATGAGGAAGCCTGGGGAAAGGGGACTTCTAAGATGGCTCTCTGAATCCGTGCACCAAGCGCATTCCTCATTACAACCGAATTCCAAATCGGGGAGGGGAAACGTGGATTCCGAGCGCGGAGCAGCGCACCGGTGCCCACGCTGGGGTGCCCGCATGCCGGCTCTCAGGCGCCCCGAGGAAATCGAGGCCGGGTGGCAGATACTCCGCGAGACCCGCACCTGGTCTGACCGCCCACCAGGACGCACTGACTCTGCGCTACCCCCAATTTCGTCTCCGCGGCCCCGGCGCCGAGCCCCGAGCCCCCCGGCCGCCGCCCCAGGGCACCCGGCCCCCGCCTGGCCCGCTGACAGCCCGGCGCCGCCCCCACCTGCCCGCCCCGGGCCGCGAGGCCGGGCGCGCCCGCCAGGCCACTTCCTTCCCGGCCCGGCCCGGCCCGCCTGGCGCGGGCCCACGGGGGCGG
>JAJEJO010004394.1:38353-50610 GCA_020662805.1 Glaucomys volans
GATTGGCTGTGCCGCGGCGGGGGCGGGGAGGGGCGGGGCTTCCCCGGCGGCGGCCAGGTGCGAGCGCGCCCGTGCGCGTCCGCGCTCTCGCGGCGGGGGAGGGGCGCGCTGAGGACGCCGGGCCCCCGCCCCTCCCCCGCGCGGGGCCGGGTGGCAGTGGGGCTCCTCTGTGGCCCTGAGCCCGGGCCCTGGGAGACCTCGGGTACCCCAGACCAAGGGAAGATGGGCGGAAAGGGAAGAGCCGGCCCTGGTCCCGCAGCGAGCCACAACTGGCGGGGACTCGAACCGCAGGTCCCCGGGCCGACGGGTGGGCGGGGCGCGTCCCTGCTCTGACCGCGGCCTGACCCCGGGGTGCCAGCCCTGTGGGGCTGCAAGCGCGAGCCCGGGGGATGGGTGCGGAGCGCCCCCGACGGGTCCGCGAGACCGGCTCCGCGTTGCTCAGGACGAACTCGGGATCCCGCCTGGCGTGCTCTGGCCCAGGACACCTGATCCCGCTGCGCGGCTCACAAGGGGCACGCCGGCCTTGCTGGACCCTCGTCGGCTCGCAGCCTAGTCCCTTCACACAAGCGAACCCGCCTAAAACCCCTCTGCCCACCTGTACCAGCATCCTTCGAGGTTCGTCTCCAAAGTCCCAGGGCAAGGTCCAGTCCCCAACTCCAGGGTCCCCGTCTCTCCTTACAGTCCTGTCTCCTGTGTCACCTCGCCTTCTGGCCTCGGAGCCTGAGTGACAGAGATCGGAGCAGGACCCAGAACAAACCCCCAGTAAAGGTTGTCGAGTTGGCAGGCACCCTTTCTGTACGCTCCACATTGTGCCATTCGCCTGTACCCTGACGGAACTGGCCAATGGACTTCCCTCCCCAGCACTTAAACGTCCATGAGCACCCAGAACAAGGAGGCCTGTGGATGGCCGCAAACACCCAAACACCGAAGCTGGGAAGCGCCCCGCTCCCTGGAGAGTGCAGCAGGTGTGGACCAGGGGCTGTCTGTAACTTGTCTGGTCCTCTGAGAGGCTGCTGCCAAGTAGGGGCAGAGAGGGAGGAGACCAGGGAGTTACCACCAGCCCCCTTCGTGAGGAGCCACGCCTGTGCTTTGGAGGCCACAAGGGTTAGTGGTTGAGAGCGTGGACTTTCCAGTTGGACAGATTTGGTTCAGCACCACTTTGGCCACACCCTTGCTATGTGATCTTAGGCAAGCCACATCCTTCTGCATCTCAGGTGTCCCTGTAATAGATTGTAGGAACAATCCTGATGGCCTTTGAGATTGCTCAAATATGATGCGTGAAAAGCACCTACCACAATCTGCCACACAGGGTAGCTGTCCTCTAAATTGAATTCTATAGTTATGCTATCATTAGCAAGCAGGCTTAGAGTACAGATATTGCTGGGATTTTTAAACTTATACTGGGAAATAAAGGCTAGTGACACAGTTTTTCTGGGAGCAGGGTCTGGAGAGAAGAGGAAGCTCTGGGCAATGAGTGATCCTAGGTTAGATGGCAGAGAGCAAGGCTCTAATTCCAGCTCTGCTTCTGACTCCCTGTGGGGCCTCAGTTTACCCATTTGTAACACGAGAGGGGGTAGATTCTGTGATCTGCGGGCCTTCCAGCTCTGACATACTAATGTCCATGAGTTGGGAATGGGTTGGTGCTGAGCCACTAAACCAAAGGCCAGGCTCTGCTAGGGCACTGCAGAGAGGTGCCACCTGAGGTACTGTGATCCAGATAAGCCCTCACTCTTAAGATGGAAACCGTTGGCCACAAGGGTCCCACTGTTGCCTGCAGGACCACAGGGCACAGATAGTGGCAGCTTCCTGGCCCTCAAACCAAGCCTCCAGGAGAGCCTACAGGCAGGTAGTCCATTCAAGTCAGGCATCCTGTCCTCCTGTCCATCCTGCCAGACACAGCAGGCATCAGGCCCCATCAACTTGCAACTTGGGCATTCACAATGTTGTGCTAAGCTCCTCCAGCCCCAGCCACCTCTCACATACTCCTGCATTCAGAATTTGCACACACACACACACCCACACTCACACACCATAAACCCTCAGTGTCTCCCTCAGACCAAAGTTCACAAGAGGCCTGTCAGGAAGCAACTGTAATGGTAGGAAGCAGGCATTAGGGTTACATAAGATTTCCATATTGTTCAGAGATGCGTCTTAGCACATGTGAAGGGTCTGGAATTTGCTTAAAAACAGCTCAGCAGAGGGAAAGAGAGCAAGGCAGTTAGGAATAGCTGAGGCCTAAGTGGCAAATTCTCCATGACTATTTAACCTGGGCAATGGAAAACTGTTGCACCTTCCTCTCTATTTTGCATGTTTGAAGTATATTAAAAATGATTAAGTACTCTTCAAAACAAATAAAATCAACTTTTAGGGAGAAAAGCAGTATATAGTCATATTTGCCTAATGAAATTCTGGAAGGATCCACAGAACACTAATAAAGTAATGACTTCAGGTGAGAATGGGAACTGCATAGATAAGGGACAGAAATTGGAGTGAGGCTTTTCCCTATAACTTTTTTTAAAATGAACTTCATTTTAAGAATGGCTTTAGGTTTACAGAATAATTGCAAAGATAACAAAAAATTACCATATGCATATTGCCTTGACTTATGATGGAGTTACTTCCAATAAACAATCAAAGATGAAAATTCCCTACATGGAAGATGCACTTAATGTCCTAACTTACCCAACACCCTACCTTAGCAGCATAGCACACTGCAGACTCTGTGGTCTCCCCTGGTGGGGGCCTGGCCACCTGGGAGCTGTGGCTAGTTGCCACTGCCCAGCATCACAACAGAGTGTCAGGCTAAATGTAGCTAGCCTGGGAAAAGTTCCAAACCCAGTATCCAAGGATGGTTTCTGCTAAATGTGTATCACTTTCACACCATCGTAAAGTTAAAAAAATCCGAAGTGGAGACATCATAAGTTAGGGACCTTCTGTATAGCTTTCCCTATTAGCATCTTACATTAGTGTAGACATCAGCTACAATTAAAGAACCACTATTAAAACTCTGCTGTTAACCAAAGCCCCTACTTTTTTCAGATTTTTAGTTTTCACCTAATGACCCTTGTTCCAGGACCCCACCTCGTATTTGGTCATCACGTCTCCTTAGGCTCCTCTCGGCTGTGACAGTGTCTCAGACTTTCCTTGTTTTTTCTAACTTGGGCCATTTTGAGGAGTGCTGGTCAGGTAGTTGTAGACTATCCCTCAGCTGAGATTGATGTCTGACCTCCTCGTGACTGCACTGAGGTTAGAGGGGTTGGGGAAGACCACAGAGGTGAACACCATTCTCATCACATTGTGTGAGGGCACCTACTGTCCATGGGAGTCTCAGTGTTGATATCAACCTTCGTCACTGTCACTATTGCATTTTATGCTTGGCATTTTAATAGGGTGAATATTATCACTGTATTAAAATAAAATGTGCCGGGCACAGTGGTGCACACCTATAATCCCAGTGGCTCTGGAGGCTGAGACAGGAGGATCAAAGCCAGCCTCAGCAAAAAGCAAGGTGCTAAGCAACTCAGTGAGACCCTGTCTCTAAATAAAATACAAAATAGGGCTGGGGATGTGGCTCAGTAAAGTTCAGTGCCCCTGGATTCAATCCCTGGTACTCCAAACTAAATAAATAAATGAAAATAAAATGTAAAAAGCTAAGGACCTGTATTAGTTTACCAGGCCCATGATACAACATGTGGCAAAACAAGTGACTTAGACAACCCACATGTGTTTTTTCACAGTTCTGGAGGCTGGAGGCCCAGGTCAAGGTGCTGGCAGCAGATCTTCCGCAGCCCCTCTCCTCGGCTTGAAAGCGGCTGCCTGGCTCTCCACACAGTCTTCTTCCTGTGTGTGCACATCCTGGTGTCTCTCTTTTCATTCAGCACCAGTCATATTGGATTAGGACCCAGGCACAGGACCTCCTTGGGCCTTAATCGCCTCTCTAAAGGCTCTGTCTGCAAGTGTAGTCACACTCTGAGGTGTACAGAGGTTAGATGCCAACACATAAATTTTGGTGGACACAATCCAGTCCATAACAAGACCTTACACAGTATGATTCCCGCCTCCCTTTTCAAGTTCACTTCCCATTCCCCAGCTGCCCACACCTTGGCCTTGTATCCTAGCTACAGGGAACCCTGCCCCTCTCTCCTTCAAGTCCTTGCTTATCCACTCCTGTGCATGAGAAAGCATTCAGCCATGTCCCTGTTCCGGTCACAATTCAAATCCTCCTTCTGCAACGCGTCCCAGAACCCTCAGGAGAACTCTTCCCACAGTCTTCTCCTGGACTGCTGAGTCCTGGGTCACCTGTCACACACGCAGCTTTAGAGCGGTCAGTGTTGGCGTCTCCCGCCCCAAGGGCCAGCAAGCCCTCAGGTAACAAGCCTCGGCTACTGGTCCCTAGTAACACAACCTCAAGCAAGACAGAAGAGTTGCCTGTCCTCAGGAGGCTTGTATTCTGATCAAGGGAGAAGATGATAGGCGATAACTAACACAGTGCTGACTCCTGGATATTAAAAACTATGGAGTCAGCATTGAGCCGGAGTGTTTGCCTGTAATCCCTGCGACTCTGCTGGCCAAGGCAGGAGGATCCAGGGTTTGAAGTCAACCTTCACAACTTAGCAAGGCCCTCAGCAACTTAGTGAAACCCTGTCATAAAAACAAAGAAAAGAAAAAAAGAAAAAAAAGAAAGGCTGGGATGTGGCTTAATGGTAAAGTGCCTCTATGTTCTATAAAAAAAAGAAAGAGGGGCAGGGAAGGAAAGAAGAAAGAAGAGAAAAGAAAAGGGGAAAAAAAGAAAAGAGCGAGTCAGATGTGACATAATGTGACAGAGATAGAAGCTGTTGCCAGTAGAAGGTGGCATTTGAGTTGGGACCTGAATTCTGAGGAGGCAGCCTGTGGAGGCTTCAGGGGAGGGGCACCAAGGAGGGATAAGGGCAGATGAGAGGGATTGCTCTGGAGGGGTCTGCCCAATGCTAGAGGCTTGATGGGTGGGGGGTGGGGGGAATGAGGTCAGGTTCAGCTTATATACCATGGTCAGTCTGAATTCTGTCCTGGAGTTTCCGGAGGATTAAAGAGGTGTGACTGATGTTTTCAGTGGCCAGTGTGGGGAGGCTGGCTGTCTGCAGAGAGTGAAGAAGGGAGGCCCTTTAGGAGGACTAAAGTGGAGGCCTGGAAATGGGGGAGTCCAATTGGCGGTATGGCTGGAACCATGGACTTAGGCGGTGCAAAGGGACTCAGACGGCTCCTGCCTCCTGCTGGGACTGGTCCAGTTACCAGGTGGGTGACAGTAGGTTCAGGGCTGAAGTCAGTGCTGCCTGCTGTCCTGGGAAGCGTGTATTTCAGCACTCCTCTTCCTGTCCAGCCTGGACCTGCACCCCACCCCAGGCCGTCCCATCTGCAGCCAGAACCCGGCGTGGCACTGCCTCACCCCCACCCCCTAACAGCCCCCCGCCGCCCTGCGCTCGCCTCGCAGCTTTATCTCTGGCCGCCAATCTAGCCTCCCTACGGCCAGAGCGGGTTTCTAAAGCGGAAACAGTCCCAGCACGCCTCCCCTCAGCGCCTCCCACAGCCCACCCGGGCAGGGCTAGTCAAACCCCACCCCCACCAGGACCTGAGTCTCCAGCTCTCAGCCTCCGCCCCTCCCTCTGTCGACCCCCACCTCACTAGCACAGAGCCAATTCCTACACCTCCGTCCGCTGGCAGCCCCTCCCTCGGTGTGGGGGTGGGGCAGAGGGACAATAGGGACGTTCCGCCCCCACGGCTCCCGGGAGACCACTTTCTACAACTGCCGGCAGTGAGGCAGCGCGGTTCCGTCCCTGATGTGAGGCATTAAGTAATTCCTTTCGTTATCAAGGTTGGAAGCGCCCAGCAAGCTGCCCGTCTCGCGCGTTTTGTGCAGGGCTGTGCGGGGGTCCGCGCGGATCCCCAGGGCCGGCTCAGGGTAGGCGCCCGGTGAATGTCAGCGGAGCGCACTGCGGCGGGCACCCAGGGAGACGCGACGGTGTTAGCAGGGTGTGCTCCCGGGGGGAGCTGCCGCAGAGTCCTGGACCTCGGGGCGGGGGGGCCCGGGAGCCGACCTGCCCATGTCCATTCCTACAAGCGAGCCTCTGCCGCGTGTCACCGCCCGGGGTGGGAGGTGGAACTGATCGCCAGTGTCCATCGGGCGGCCGCCCCAACCCTGCCTGCAAGACCCCGGGAGGCAAGCCCAAGGAAACTTCACCCCCAGCCCAGGGCCGTGGAGCCAAGGTCCACCGGGAAGTGGGCTCGAACCCGCGGCCACGCCGGCCCCGCCCCGCCCCCGCCGGCCGGGCTCCCTCAGCTCCGCCCCGGGGCGGGGCCTCGGAGCCCGCCTGCTCGAAGGTCAGTGCTCTGCCGGCTGGAGCGCGTTCTCCCCTCCTCTCGCGAAACCCGCGGTGTGCGGAGGGAAGGAACCTGTGCTGAGCGCCGATGCTCCGTCCTTTCGTTCGTGCGTTGCTGACCTTTCCTGCGCCCGGTGCTAGACTGGAGCACCCAAGGTGTCGCAGTGCTACCCACCGACAGCTTCGGAGGGGAAGTTATGCAGTGCAGTTCAGTCTCCAGTCTTTTACTTCCTACGGGGCATCCCCACTCCGCCCCATTTCGCGTTTTTGCCAACGTTCTTTTCACCTCCCACCCGACAGCTGGCCGTGCGAGTCAGCTAGCCTGCCCCCTCCCCGCTCTCTGCCGCCTCAGGTGCTTCCAGTATCCGCTGTTATTCTCGACGCTGTCACATCAGTCAGGGTCCCGTGGGAAACAGATGGCTTCCGCAAATTAGGGAGATTCCAGGAGGGTTACTTACAAAGAGCAACTGCTTACAGAAGTGGGGGACCACGGGGAGGGTGTGGGGCTCTGAAGCCAGCATTAGGGAACTGTTTCCACCCCCTGGGCTGAACAGAGAGGAGGGGTTGTCTCCTACAGCTGCGTGATCAAGAAGAGGCCTGACCTTGAAAGCAAGGACATTTGCTCAAATTTGATCAAATGAAGCGCCTGCTGGAGGCGACCCCACAGGGAGAACTCAGATTGATTTTACTGACCTCCTGCCGGGGTAACTCTTTGGGCCTGAGTTTGAAGGTCAGCACCCCGTGGGTGCAATTCTGGAGAGCAGGGAGAAGGTGGAGCTGGGATCTGGGGGGAGCAAGATCCCCAGCATAGGGGTGGCAGGAGATAGCTGTGTAGGTTCTTTGTTTTTTGTTTTGTTTTGTTTTGTTTTTTAGGGGATTTCTGTAGGATAAGTTCCCATAAATGAATTCCCAAGCCAGAGCCTTCTTGGACCATAAAAGCAACTTCATTTTTTTTTTTTTTTTTGGTGCTGGAGATTGAACCCAGGGGCACTCCACCACTGAGTCACATCCCCAGCCCTATTTTGTATTTTATTTAGAGACAGGGTCTCACTGAGTTGCTTAGGGCCTGACTAAGTTGCTGAGGCTGGCTTTGAACTTGAGATCCTCCTGCCTCAGCCTCCTAAGTGCTGGGATTACAGTCGTACTGCGCCTGGCATGAAAGCAACTTCATTTTAACAAGACTAAAAATATGTCACTCCTTCGCTAGGACCCTACCATGGCACCATCCACGCCTGTTACAGAGCAGCCATACCTGGTAGCCTTGCCTGCCAAACCCCACACTTGGCCCCACAGTGCCCCACACCTAGCAAGCCAGACTGTCACGCCACCTGGCCTGTGCTTCTTAATGGCCCTTTTCCTCCCTTCTAGGTGTATCCAGCCCATCCATCATGCCCTATTCTGAAGCTCAAATATATTTAACATGGCCCTTTGTCATGGGCTGAATGTTAATGTCCCCCCAAAATTCATGTGATGAAATCCTAACCCCCGAGGTGATGGCACTTTAGGTGGGCTCTTGGGAGGTGAGCAGGTCTTGAGACCTCGTGAATGGGTTTATGACCTTTGTGAAAGAGACTGGAGAGAAAACACCCCTCCCTTCTGTCAAGAGGGACCCAGGTGAAGACATGCTGTTTGTGAACTACGAAGTAGGCTCCCATGGACACCAGTTCTGCTGGTGCCTCACACTTGGACTTCCTGGACTCGAGAATAGGAAGCAAGAAATTTCTACTGTTACGTCATCCAGTTTAGGGTACTTTGTATAGACACTTCCCACCTCATACTACAACACTCCAGATCCTAGGCTGTGGACACGGGTTAGCTCCTCATCCCTAAAGCCAGGGCTTCTCCTCTGCAGAATTCACAAGTATTGGGAGGCAGGTGCCAGCCCAGCCTGAGGCTCTGCATTTCTAACCAGGTTCTAAGTGATCCAGGGACTGCACTTTAAGAAACACTGCGCATGGCTGTCATCACCCCATCTGTCTGGCAGCCCCTGAGGTCTGAGGGAGGTCCCCGGACAGGATGCAGCGGCCCAGGCGCAGTCCTCACAGTGACTGCTGCAGTGGCCGAGGCGGCTCTACCTTTTTTTTCCCATTACACTTCACACCTTCTAATACAACATTTCACTTAAAACTTCAATGTGTTTGTTTCCTCTTGTTCTTCTCAGAAAGTAAGTCCCAGGAGGGCAAGAATGTCTGTATCCCGAGCACCTGGAACAGCACGATCACAGGGAGGCCCTCAGTAAATGACTCTCCATCAAAGGGCTGCGGCAGCTGTGGGGCCTTTCCAGCACCTGCTCCCAGGAACTTTAGCGGTTGTTTTGTGAATGTTGGGGAGGGGTCAGCTGGAACAAGCAAATGGAAAAATGTAGGGTGGGGGGAGACCCAAAGGTAGAGGACACCTCTGAAGCTACCAGTGACCTCCCTGGGGGCCTGCTCCCTGGCATTGACCCTGCCAGCACTGCCCCGTTAAACCGCTGGTGAACTGTTTCTGGTCCTCAGCCCAACTGCTTCTTGCTCCCTTGCCAGGTCCCAGCTCTGCCCCACCCAACCCCAATGCTTACCTCTCTGTAATGCCCTGAGTGGGCACCCAAGGGCTTTTTTTCTTTTCTTTTCTTTTTTAGTTGTAGACGGACACAATACCTTTATCTTATTTATTTATTTATTTGTGGTGCTGAGGATCAAACCCTGTGCCTCACACGTGCTAGGCAAGTGCTCTACCACTGAGCCATAGCCCCAGGCCCCCAAGGGCCTATTCTGACCTAATCCTTCCGGAGTTCCTGTTCTTCTGGCCCACCTGGAACTCTGCTCTTCTCCTGGGCACAGGTGCCCACAGCTGGGGAGGAAACTGAGGCCTGTGGAGAAGGACCTGCGCCTGCAGGCTGCCAGCCCTGCTCTGTGCACCCCAGCTGGCCATCTGCCTCCAGGCCAACCTTGGCTCCCCCTCCCAAGGACAACGTCCCTCCACCTTCCCAAGCTGCAGTACTGATTCCATCCTCTGTCCTGTATAATAAAAGCCACCTTCCTGGGAGCTTCTCTGACCTCCCTTCACGTCCTGGGCTGGGGGTCTCTCGCCTGGCCTTCTGGGGTGTGCTTTCCGGACACAGAATTCAGGCCACCTCTGAGGAACTCTGATTAATTTCTTATGTTGAAATTTAACCTTAAGTTTAAAAAATGTCATTACACTGTTCCCAGGTGTTTGGACAGATTTTTATCTTATTTGCCCATCTCCCTGTGAAGGAGATAACTTTCCCCTTTGGTAGAGGAGGAGGAGGCTTTGGAGGTCTCACCTCTGCTGTGACCCTGCACCCTCTAGGTGCAGGTGTCCCATTTTATGAGCTCAGGATCCATTTTGCAATACCTATTGGATATTTTGTAGCAAGAAGTTATCAAAATGTAGCTGCCCATGGTGATGGACACCTGTAATTCCAGCTACTCAGGAAACTGAGGCAGGAGGGTCCTAGATTCAAAGTCAGCCTGGGCAACCTAATGAGACCTTGTCTGGAAAAATAAAAATGGCTGTGGATGTGTCTCAGTGGTAGAGAGCTTGCCTGGAATGTGGGAAGCCCTGGGTTCAATCCCTAGTATTAGAAGAGAGAGAGGGAGGGAAGGAAGAAGGAAGGAAGGAAGGAAGGAAGGAAGGAAGGAAGGAAGGAAAGAAGGAAGGAAGGAAGGAAGGAAGGAAGGAAGAAGAGGGAGGGAGGAAGGGTGGGTTATCAACATGTGCTTTCACATAGTACCTTGATCTCGGACTGGGGTTGTCAGAATTGCATATAACGATGGCACGCTCCACAGCAAAAGTCACATGGGCATTTGGTGGGTGGGATGCTGCTGCCTGGCCAGGAGGGTCCTAGGTCTCCAACCACCACATCTATCCATGACCTGCAGCCTTGGGTGCTCTGGCATCCCAGCCTGACCTTGAGACACCCCCGCCAGCTGAGCAACAGCGTCTTCTTCCCTGGATCGCCCACATTGGCCTCCTCCACACAAACAAGCACAATTGGGAACAGGGTGATCTGTCCTCTGTGCCAACACCAAAGAAGGCAGCTGGCGGCCCGATTGGCTCTCTTGGTATTTAGAGCTAATGAAACTGACTGCTGCAATATGTACCAAGGTGCCTGAGACAATTCTGGAAAAGTTCAACAATCTTCTCTGAAGTGAACAAGGAGGATGCTGTGTGCAGCTCCTCGTCACTGGGGGGGAACTGCCAAGCTTTAGCCTGCAGGGCTGTGTGGACGAAGGAGTGGGGGACACAGTCCAGCCCAGGTGGGGGCTTTGCTGGAGACTGATAGTCTTGGACAGGGGTCAGAGTCTGTCTCTGTCTCTCTCTGTCCTTTCTCTTTTCTCTCCTTTCTCTTCTCTCTTCTCTGTCTCTCTTCTCCTCTCTCTCTCCTCTCTTTCTCCCCCTCTTTCTTTTCTCTCTTCTCCTCTCCTCTCTTCACTCTCTGTGTCTCTCTCTCCTCTCTCTTCTCCTCTGTCTCTTCTCTCTCCACTCTCTTCTCTTTCTCTCCTCTCTATTCTCCTTTTTTTCTCCCTTCTCTCTCTTCTCTCTTTCTCCCGTCTCTCTCTTCTCTCTCTTCTCTTTCTCCCCTCTCTCTTTTTTCTCCCTCTCTCTCTTCTCTCTTCTTTCTTTCTCCTGCCTCTCTTCTCTCTTCTCTCTCTCCCCTCCTTTCTCTCTTCTCTCCTGTCTTCTCTATTCTCTTTTCTCCTCTCTCTTCCCTCTCTCTTCTCCTCTTTCTCTCTTTGCTCTCTTCTCTCTTTCTTCCCTCTCTCTTCTCTCTCTCTTCTCTCCTTTCTCTTCTCTCTCTCTTCTCTCCTCTCTGTCTTCTGTCTTCTCTCTTCTCTCTTCCCTCTCTTTCTTTCTCTCTTCTCTTTCTCCTCCCTCTCTTCTCTCTTTCTCCCGTCTCTCTCTTTCTCCTCTCTCTTCTTCTCTTCTTCTCTCTCTCCCTCTTCCCCTCACACAAATACAGGTTACAGCACATCCTTGCTTTTTGTTTCCTCCAAACGGCTTCCATTGTTCTTTACTGGTAGCATAGTAATTGGAGTCGGAAAGATTTGAATTTAAATTCAAGCTTAATACTTGAATTTAAACACAAAAATAGTTGCCTGGAAAAAATATCCAACTTTTTATGTCTAAAAGCAATTCATTAATTCATATTTTTATCAAAATAGCCCAAGTCCTTGATTTTTTAAAGTCCTCTCTAGACTCCTTTGCAGAGCAGCTTTAGGAGCAGGTGCAGAGATTTCCCATGCACCCCATTTCCCTGCCTCACCATCACCAACAGGTCCCCGGGGGGCATTCGTTAACAGCTGGTGAGCCTACATGGATGCATTGTGGTCTCCCAGAATCCTTGGCTTCCTCCTTGGCTGGCACGAGGGGTCACTGTGGGTGCTGTGCATTCTGTGGCTTTGGAGAACTGTGAGCTGACCTGTGTCCACCGCTGCAGGCCCACACAGAGCAGCCTCGCTGCAGATGGCCTCTGTGCTCCCTGTCACCTGTCCCTTCCCCCAGCCCCGCCATCCTGGATCCTTTAATTTTCTAAGGTTTTTCCGTTTCCAGAATGTCAAATTGCTGAACTCACAGCCAAGAGGCTTCGTAGACTGGCTTCGTTCAGAGAGTAACCTGCATTTGAGTTTCCTCCACGGATTTCCACGACTTAGTAGCTCATTTCTTTTGCCCTGAATGCATGTCCTTCCCTGCGGCCGCACAGTTGATTTATGCTTTCACCTGTCAAAGGACAACCTGATTGCTTCCACGTTTGGGCCATTTTGAGTAAAGCTTTATAAAGGTCCATGTGCAGGTTTTAGTGTGGACGTGAGTCTTCTATTCACTTGGGAAAATACCATGGAGTGACATCGCTGGATCATATGGCACTTATATTTGATTGTTTCCGTGTATTTTATTTTAGAC
>JAJEJO010004394.1:63498-92887 GCA_020662805.1 Glaucomys volans
GCTGGCTTTGAACTCACAATCCTCCTGTCTCAGGTTCCCAAGGGCTGGGATTACAGGCATGTGCCACCCCACCCAGCCACCTGTTCTTGCATGTGGTTTGAGCCCTTTCTCAATCCCAGAACTTCCCAGGGAACAGCGCCTGGTAGAGAGGGAGACAGTGGGGGCAGGCCCAGACCCTCTGCTCCAAGCTCCCTGGGCCTTCATCCTGACCTTGGGGAGGTGGCACCTAGGCAGTGACTGTGACCTGCTCCGTGGCAGACAAAGGGAAGCCTGTTTGCCGCTGCGGGCGCTGGAATTAGACAATATTTAGTTTTCCCTTGGTGGGAGGCTTCCTCCCGCCCCCACTGGGCAGGACCCGGTTCCTGTTGAGTGGGGCTGGCCTGGGCCCTGGCCAGGAACTCGTGGGGGCGGGGGTCTTCTCTCTGACAGCTCCCTGTGCTGTGTCCCTTGGGACCAGCTCCAGAGGCTTAATCATTAATGGACACATTTAGTCTTTGGTTGCAGGCTGGAATTTGGGATCTGTGCCCAGGAGCAATTACCTCTGACACATTATTTTGTGTAAAATCACTTTTAGCTGATAAAGCTGAAATAAAGAGGGGTTCATTAACCAGCTCTGACCTCTCAGCATTTGGGGCTCCCTGGGAGGTGGCCTTTTGGGGGCTGTGAAAATTCACTAGCGGATGTGCTTAATGTGTGCCCAGCCCTGCCTCAGCGTGGGCACCTCCAGACCTTCTGCACGTGTGACCTGCCTCTGTGGTTTATGGCTTGCTGAGGGGCCCTGGAGAGGTGCCCCCTCTGCAGATCCACTGCGCTGGGGAAGACTTGGAGCCCACTTGGCCCCTGCCCTAGGGCTCCTAAGTGAGCCTGTGACCCCACCCTCCCAGCCAGGCCAGAGGTCTGGTGCCCACCGGCACGCAGCGGACAGGGATGCCCCAGTCGTCTTCCTCATCCTTGGTGCAGGAGCCCAAAGCTCAGGCTCCACTTCCTTCCCTGCCCCCAGCGACAGCTGGCCCTACGGCCACTGGTCCCCAGGGACAGTCCTATCAAGCACAGGGGCCCAACAGGCAGCCAACGTATTTCGGTTGCTCTGGCATTTGGGGGCAGCTAGCTGGGCGGGTAGGGGTGAAGTAGGGAGGCCTGTGGGGAAGGAGCAGCGGTTGTCTGTCTCCTCCACAGTGCCCCGCCCTCCCTCCTGCTGGGCTTTGTTCTCAGGGTTCCTGGGGTCCCTCCCTCTCCATATCCTTTTAGCTCAGCAGCCCCCCACCCTGTGCTCCCGCACATCTCCATTTAGATGAAGCCCCTTGAGATCTGCCTGTTTCCCATGGCCCAGCCTGAAATTCCAACTGCCCAACATCACAAGAGGACCCCACCAGGCTCCCACTGAGGCATCTGGAACCATCTGGCATCTCCCCAACTTCCTATCCTCCTGTATTTCTGCCTCTCGAGCCCAGCACTGTACCCCAACCTGAGACTAGAACCTGCCTCATCTTCCTGCATGCTACTCAGCCTCCCCACCGGCCTGAGCATCCTGGTCAGCATGGCCTGGCTCAGGGGTGACTGCATAGTCGTCAGCTCCGCACAGCCTGGGACACTCTGGAGCTTGTCAATTGGAAGACCAGACTTGGGGGATGATCAGTCAAAAGCTCTCAGATGGGAGGGCGTAAGGGCCCAGGCCGCATGGTCAGGACCATCACTTGAGTCCAGTCCCTGCCACTGCCTGCTTTGCCCCAAATAGCACTAGGCCTTCCCTCTGGGTGGCTCTGCTCTGTGACTGTGGGCCATCCCTGGGCTTCATTTCCTGCTGTTCTGTGAGGGTTGGGCCTATGTGACCTTAAGGGCCTTCCTGCCGGTCAGCCCCTGACTCCGGATGGCTGGACACCCTCCCAGAAACTCCACCCAGCTTCGTGTGGTCAGTCTTCACAGGAAGAGCTAACCAGAGGTGCCGGATGGACACACCCCTTAGGGGTTTGCCCAGTGCCCCCTTGCCCACTCCCCCTCCCACTGGAGCCTTCCCAGAATCCAGGAAATTGAGGGGGACTCAGTCAGGAGACCCCGGCCTCTGGCAAGACTCTGGGCCTGTTTTGGACTGTGACTGGGAAGTCAGACCCATTGCCCTTGAGCAGACCCTGCCCATAGGGTGCTCCCAGGAGAGAAGGGCAGGACCCCACCTGGACAGGCCCTCTGAGTGTCCTTGGCCCAGCTGGCCTCTCAGGTTGGTTCTTGCCCTGTCCACTGTCAGGCCCTGGCTCTCAGGAGTAGGATCAAACCTAAAGTCATAAGGAACTTGACCCACAGGGAGGCAGCTGTGCACATCAGAGGAGAAAGGGCAGATTGTTCTCTAAAAGTTCAGGTGACCTGCAGAGGTTTGCGCTGGTGTTACAGAGCTCGACTCCACACATTCCCAGAGACACATTCCAAAGAGAACTCGAAACTCTGAAGCCTCTAGGATAAAGTGGATAGGTGTGGGAAACTCCCACGGAGGGGTGTTCATCCTCCAAGGGGCACAGGCCCCAACACCTGCTCCCCAGGACTCACCACTGAGAAGACCTTCTGGATACAAAGACTGTGGGCTGTGGGTGTGGGCGGGGTGCCCATCTCCCCAGCAAGCAGGCGGTGCTATCTGCAGGGAGATGATGCTTTCCAGATGCGTCGGGAGCCGCCTCCCACCCCAGCCCTGCCCAGGCTGAGCTCCTGCTGAACACTCTGTGTGCACCAAGTGTGACTCTTGGGCCCTGCGGCAGCATGGGACGGCCTGGGCGGGGTCCCCTGGCCCACAAACACCCGTGTGTGGGCCTGCGGGGACCAGCACTGGGGGCCCAACCTGCCCTCAGGCACTCCCCACCCAGCTGGGGACAGCCCCACTGCAGCTCCCTCAGGTTCAGTGCCAGGGGAGGAGGCTCCTGAGGGAAGATGGGCTGGGCACAGGCAGCGTCCTGAACAGGAGGCTGGCAGGGGACCTGGTCAACACTTCTTGCTTACCTGATGGTTCCTGGGTGCCACTGGGATGAACCAGACCTGCTCCAGCTCTGGAGACCAGCAAGATCAGCAGGAAGGCCACTCTTCATTAGCTGCCATGGCCGATGGATCAAGGTGAAGGATTTGTAGAGGCAGCTTGGCCAGTCCTATCCCTGCCCATCGCCCTACTCTGTCAAATGGGGGTGAGAAGCAGGGCACCTCCCCAGGGGGTGGTGAGGATGAGACCCTGGGTCTGCCCAGGTGTGCAGCAAGCTGGGACTCGGGGCAGGGGGCTTTGCTGAGTCAGGCAGGACTCCTGCCTCTGCACCGGGTGGACTGGGTTAAGCTCATGGACAAGGGCTCCCTGGCAGGCAACGCAGACTTAGGCAGACTCCGAGGTCCCAGGAAGTGTGTTTAAGGGCCCCTGAAGGGTTCAGCAAGGGCCCAGTAGTAAGGGTTCAGTAAATGTTAGCTTGAGAATCTGTTGTGCCACATATTGCCTGGCCCTCTCTCTCTGCCACCCAGCAATGCACACAGTTGGCTCCCTGAGGAGAGTGCCCTGCAGAAGAGAGAGTCACAGCTCAGAGAAGAAAGAGCTCCCCCAGAGCCCTCCAGGTGACCTCAGGCCAGGCCACCATCCTCTGGGGCAGCCCTAGTTCTGCCATAGTTGCTGTGTGTCCTGAGTTAACTGATCCCCTCTGTGGGCCTCAGTTTCCCCATCTACAAAACCATGGTACCTTAGACCTTTGGAGTTGTCTTGGACAGCTCCAAAAATAACAGTTTGGCTTTCCCCAGTGGGTCCTCCTTTCCCTAACCCTCAGGGTTTCTGAGACCCTGGACCATGCCGGGGGTCCAGGAAGGGACATGCCCACCCCAGGCTGTCTCCACACACCCACAGTCACCAATCCCCCAGAAACCTACATGTTCACACCCCTACCTCCAGGTCCTGGAAACTGGCATTCTGAAAAATGGATCCAGGACACCCAGGAGCCACTTGCCACCCACTTTGGACTCTGACTTGGCCTGAGGAGGTTTTATCACAAAGACCCAAAACGAACAAAAGAAGAGACTGATCTTGGCTCTGTCCATGTCCAGAAAGCATGGGCCTGTCTTATGTCACACCTCAAATTCCTTTGGCCCAAAGAACCCACCTGCCTCCATAGCTACCAAAGGAACCTGGTGGAGACCTCACCCGGGGTCCATGCTCAGGGACATCCTTGCTACACATCCAAGGCTGTGGTTGGCAATGGTGACCTTGTAAGTGGTCAAGGCTACACTGGCTTCTACTGGGTTTCCTTGAGGGCAGCAGAGCCAAAGTTGGTGGGGAGGACCCTGCCCTGCCTGCAGTCCCAGGTATGCACTTGGGCAGGCCATGTGCGTCTGCTCAGTGAAGGTGAGGGACAAACGGAGGGCGTTACCTGGGCTGGAGCGGGGGGAGTCTAATGGCAGCCACCCCCATTCTCCAAGGACGCCCCTTACCTGGGTTAGCCCACAACCACATCTGGGCAGGTCAGCCTGCTCCAGCAGCTTTAGTCTATGTGTCCCTGTGTGGGCCCCAGAGCCCTGAGGGCCACAGTCCCGAGGCAGGACCATAACTGAACCAGCACTGTCAGAGCCCAAATCACAGCAAAGGTAGTGTAAAGATTGTTTTCCTCTCCTTCCTTCCTTCCTTCCTTCCTTCCTTCCTTCCTTCCTTCCTTCCTTCCTTCCTTCCTTCTTTCCTTCCCCTCTCTCCCTCCCTGCCTCCAGCCCTCCGTTCCTCTCTCTCTCTCCTCTCTCTCTTCCTTCCTCGTTTTCCTTAGAAGATCGAGCACCCTCACACCCTGCCTGGCACTCATGGAGCTTCAGGAGGTCTGTCGACTGCTTGTCAACCATGACCCGCTCACTCTCAGAAACAATGCTGAGGGAACCCTAACGACCAGCTGCGGCAGGGTCCCACACACATGGCTGAAGGCTTGATTTTCAATTCTAGAATTGGATAAGACCTTGGTCCGTAAAATTGCATAAGTGTTCTGGTGGCTTACAGACAGAAAAGCTGCCTAAAACAGCAACAAAAAAAGCAGGTTGGTCATTTCGAAGTCACTTCCCTTGTAATGAGGGGACCAGCAGAGACCACGACAGAGAAATAACTGCCTAGTTGACAGCAGATTGCTTTTTTTGGTAACGAATCAAGCTGAGGGAACTTCATCATCATGCAGGTTAAAACTAGTCTGTTTGCAAACCTGCTTGTTATCTTTCCAGTTTCTTGGGAGGCCAGATAACAAGGGAGCTCAGTCTGGAGACGTGGAGCCTCACGGAGTGGCTCCATTTGGACCTTTAGTCGGCTCTGGAGGGGTTCAGCGCCCTCTCCTATTTCTAATTCAACAGTATGAAGATGCATAGTCAATATTACAGGTTGAAGCAATTTTCTCTGAAAGCTTGTTTTCTCCTGATTTTGGAGAAATTAAAACATTTCCACGGGCATTGCCACTGAGCCTGCTGTGCCTTGCAGGGCATGGGCCTGCCTAGAGGTGGCCTCATCTCCGAGATGCAGTATCAGAGCCTGGAGGCCCCTCAGATTCTTCCAGTAGCCCCCTGGGACCTGCCCAGGGCTGATGTCAGCGCTGGTGGCTTCACCTGGCTGTAACCTGTGCAGGAGGCTGTGTCTCTCATCACCACACCAGAGCCCCCCATCCACAGGGGAAGACTCAGGGCCAGAGCGATAAGCAGCCCACTGGGTGCCAGAATGGGTCCTGCAGATCTGAGGCTGGGTGCCCGAGAATGAATCCCAGGAATGCTCTTTATAAAGAGAGCTGAGCAGCTTCCTCCCCTTCCTCAGGGCCCCTCCTTCCTTCCTCTCTGTTCCTCTGAGCCAGTCAGGGCATGAGAGAATGGGTCTGGGATCAGAGGAGGGCGTGGCTTCTCCAGACCCCCTGGTGCCCCAGCATCCTGGACCTGAACCCTGTTCACCCGGCAAACAGAGGTGTCCCTGAGGCCACCTGTAACAGAAGGATTCCCTTTGGGGACAAGCAGAGCTATACATTTCCTGGATCTATCCAGAGTGGAATCAGGTTTGGGTGAGAAACCAGCGGTGCTGCCTCTGGCTCCTCAGAGAAATCCAGGTCCTGGGGAACTCCACCAGGTTTACCTGGAACTGGGGAAGAAGCTGGAATTGGGGATGTAAATAGAAGCTCCAGCTGGCCTGGACTTGCCTGTGCCACTTCTTCCCTTCCTCTGCTTGGAGTGCCACTGAGCCTCCCCTGCTCAGCTCCCTGGGGGACTTCGGGGCCACTGAGGCTTTCCTAGCAGGACACCGTGGTGGGGTGCTGATTCCTGAGGGTAGCCAACCGGCCCCAGACCAGGGGCCAGCCCAAGACGTGGGTCCAGAACCCACGCCCTCCCCCTGTGCTTCCCAGGCCTCTAGGTCCCTGCAGGCTGGCCCTGTGGAAGCCCAGGAAGCAGCCTTTGAAGGAGCAGGTAGGGCAGGACAGGTCACAGCTCTAGCACGGAAGCTCCTGCTGGAGGCTGCGCACCTGGACCTTCCCCTGGTGACTGCCCTGCTGGGGACAATGTTTGCTGTGATAGCTGGGTCCCCTCTGCCCCGTTCAGCACACCTCTGCACACCTGGTATGGCCTCCGATCTCTCCGTAAAGGCTTGGCAGGGTTGGGGCTCGTGGACATATGCCAGCCCCACGCTTGCTGGCCCTGCCCCCACTGCTGCCACATTCAACTTGCCCTCCAGCAGGGGCTCTGCACCCCTCCCTCTGGCCTTGGCCTGGTCTACCCTGAAGGGCACTAGGTTCAGAACTAGGAGGCCAGGGCTCCATTTTGACTTTCGTCTGACCAGACAGTTAGGACCCTGGAATCTTTGATTCCCTGGCAACCCACTGGAAATCCCAGCCCCTCCCTGACTCCATGAAACAACGTAGGACAGAACTGGGCACGAGCAGAGCGCCCCACCCACAGGAAGAAGGTCTCCCTCTGAACCAGCAGCAGACCCTCCCACAGCTCCTGCTGGGCTGGCCACTGGGCACCCCAGCTCCTGCTCCCAGGTCCCCAGGGAGTCCATCCTCTCCCAGGCCATGCTCCACCGGGGATAAAGGTGAGCATCAGACTCCATGATGATCCCAAGATTGGAAGGAGCAGGTGAGTCACCTGGGCCAGAAGGAAGTGGGTTATTACCAGAACTGTCACTGCCGAGGACCAGAGAGGGACAGCGTGACATCACAGCGGTGACCTCATTGGCAGGGACAGGAAGCACTTACCTGGCTCCCCAGGGGCCTGTGTCCACTGTCCCCTGTCCACCTCCTGTGCCCTGGGCCTGCATTGAGCCCCCCAGGCTGAGAGGACCAGGACCAAGGGCCATGTTCAGGCCGATGCAGGGGACATGCAGTGGCCACCCTCACGAAAGGCCTCAACTGTGAGCAGTCGGCACCATCTCCACCAGGCTGTGTGAGGGCTGTGGACTGGGAAATGTTGTTCTATGAAATGGAAACTTCTGCCAGGCGCAGTGGCGCACACCTGTAATCCCAGCACCTGGGAGGCTGAGGCAGGAGGATTGCGAGTTCAAAGCCAGCCTCAGCAACTTAGGGAGGCCCTAAGCAACTCAGTGAGATCCTGTCTCTAAATAAAATACAAAATAGGGCTGGGGATGTGGCTCAGTGGCCAAGTGTCCCTGGGTTCAATCCCCAGTACCAAAAAAAAAAAAAAAGAAAAGGAAACTTTTGGGGAAGTTACAGGTTTCTAACTCTGGGTTGAATCTTTCCCTTTGTTTTCCTTTAGTTTGTTTGTTTGAGTTTCTGCTTTGGTTTTATTTTACCCAACTACAATGGCCTCAGAGGCCCATGGAAGCCCCTCAGAGGGTCCAGACTCCTAGGCCTGGAGCAGCAAGAAAGCCCCAGGTGGCCTGAAGGAGGGTCAAGCCACAGCCTGGGGTGCCATGTGGTACCCCAGATGGACCACTCCCCACACCCCGGCCCCAGCTGTGCCAGCTCCTCTGCGTACATGGGGGAAACAGAGGCCACCAATGTCATCAGTTTGGGATGGAGGGATCAGGAGTGCTGCTCTATGGGGCCCGGTGGTGACAGCTGCCCCAGGGCCCTACCCACTCACACTGCGGCCAGACGCCAGCCACACGGGAAGCAGAGTCTGTTTTCCTTCCTGGTGGGAGGCAGCCTCCAGAGCCCGGTGGGAAGAAGGGCGCCCATTACAGGGAGTGCGACAGGGTGAGTCATGAGCCTCGACCCAGCTCTCCAGCCCTGGGAAGCACTGGGGCAGTGGGGCAGCTCTGAGCTCCACTCAGTGGCCAGGGAAACCAAGCCCTCCCCCCACCCCAGGCCTGGCAGCAGGAAGCATCTGGGAAAACAAGATAGGCAGCACGCTGGGCAGTCAGGGCGGCCTGAGGACTGGGGGCCAGTGGCCTCGCGCTCGTAGCCTTCCACCCGCCCAGCCCAAACGTGTCAAGAAAATACTGAATTATGGGTCAGCGTCAGGTTGGGAAGGGCCCGGGTTCACTGTGCCACTCTGCCAGGGGCCTGACTGGCCTCAGAAGGACGTGGATGCTGACACTGGCAAATTGTGATTGGGCGAGTCACCTCCTCATCCTGCCCAGGCTGAGAACACCACCCACTCGGTGCTTGGTCTTTATCACGAGCTCGCATCACCTCTGTAATCAGAAATGACAGCAGGGCACTTCAAAAACAATCAAGTCATAGCCCCTGCCCAGTGGGGACAGGCTGGACCAGACGCTCGCGTGGGGGGCGGGGCATCCGTGTCCAGATGCCCCAGGCCACCAGCCTGACCGTCCCAATGCCAGCATTGGCACAGTGACCTCAGCCAGCCCATGGGCCTGAGGTGGCTGCGGGATGACACTGCCCCCTTCAGCCCCTTTTGCACCCCCTTTAGTAGGTGCCCTCCTTCCACACTGTGGCTGTGCAAGGCCACCTCCTGTAGGAAGCACAGGAGGTGGAGATGGTGCCAACCGCTCACAGTTGAGGGTGGCCACTGCATGTCCCCTGCATTGGCCTGGACATGGCCCTCGGTCCTGGTCCTCTCAGCCTGGGGGGCTCAATGAAGGCCCAGAGCACAGGAGGTGGACAGGGGACAGTGGACACCAGCCCCTGGGGAGCCCGGTAAGTGCTTCCTGTCCCTGCCAATGAGGTCACTGCTGTGATGTCACGCTGTCCCTCTCTGGTCCTCGGCAGTGACAGTTCTGGTAATAACCCACTTCCTTCTGGCCCAGGTGACTCACCTGCTCCTTCCGACCTTGGGATCATCATGGAGTCTGAGTCACCTTTATCCCAGGTGGAGCATGGCCTGGGAGAGGATGGACTCCCTGGGGACCTGGGAGCAGGAGCTGGGGTGCCCAGTGGCCAGCCCAGCAGGAGCTGCGGGAGGGTCTGCTGCTGGTTCAGAGGGAGACCTTCTTCCTGTGGGTGGGGCGCTCTGCTCGTGCCCAGCTCCGTACCCGTTGTCCTCAGTGAGCCTGAGCACGGTGCCGGCTGTGTCCTGCTGGGGAGCTCTGCACTGTGACTGCTTCTCCGTCCTGTCTTAGGGCTGACCTCCACCCTTGCTCTCCAGCCCACCTCAGGCTGTTGTGCCTTAAAGGACCCAGGTCCCTCAGCTTCTTGTGTGGGGTCTCCCATGGCCTGCTGACATGGCGCCCACCCCACCTGCAGGTGAGTTGCTGTGCTGGGGTGGAAGCGCGGTTGAAGCCCCAGCCTGCACATGAGGAGGGAGCCTGGTGTGCTGTCACAGCTGCCAGCTCATCTTACCGAGCACAGGCAACAGGTCCAGGCAGGGAGGGGTCGGTCGCTGCAAGGTGGGAAGTGACCAGAGGGCCAGCAGCCTGAGCCAGGGCCAGGACCACCGGTTCGGACGCTGCTTTGGGATGGAGCAGCGTGTTTTCCTTGGGCCTACCTGGCGCTGAGAGCTGTAATTTGGTCTGCCAAAGTCTGAAGCTTGGTTCTGCTGACACAAGCTCTGTTCCCTTGGACAGGTTACTCCATGTCTCTGAACTTGGGTTCCCTGTCTAGAGTGTGGGGATGGTGACCTTACCTACCTCCCTAGCTGTTGTAAGTATCAGCTGAGGGGATGCACTGGTATGGGAGTGTGGCCAACCAAGCAATAGATGGACCAGGGATGAGTCCACTGGGGGACAAGGCAGTGACCAGCACTTCCTGGCCAGGGTCCTGAGGAAGGCGGCTGCCTGGCTTTGGTGCTTGGCACAGAGGCCACCTGGAAGCAACAGCACCTGGGTGATAGGGAGCTGCGGTACTTACTTCTGAACTCTGTCGCCTGCCAGCCAGACCTCCCACAGGTGCACCAGAGGGGTCCTTGGTGCCCACGACCCACTGTGTCTCTGGGGAGCATCTGGCAGAACAGGCCCACGAATGCTGTATCTTGCGACTCCAACCTAGTTCCAGCACCCTCCTTTCTTGGCCAGGCCCCAGTCAGTGCCTGTTTCTGAGCTCAGACCCTCTCGTGGGCACTGGTCCCGACTGTCTGTCAGGGCACTTCCCTGGTGCTGGGCTCCCCCTGCCCACTGCTGGCATCCTGCCTGCCTGCCAGGCATCCTCCTCCTCTGCCCTCTACTAGGGCCACTCCAAGCCCTGGACAGGCTTCACACTCCCTCCCAGCTCCCTGCCCCAGCTGTTCTCTAGGGCCTGACCCTCTAGGCACAATGCTGCTGCCTGTTTACAGGGAACGAATTCTCCCAGGATGCTCCCAGGAACTCAGTGGTCACTGGCAGCAGGCAGGGTCTTCTGGGAGGTTGCCTCTGGAGCTGTTTTTCCTGGTGCCCTCCTGGGAGTATGTTCTATGAGTGGACATGTTTCTCCTAGGTCTTTGTCTGATCCTTCAGGCCAAGGTGACAGATCTAAGGAACTCCTCAGCCCACGTGGAGCCCAGGAGCCTGGACTGTGCCACATCCTGGGGTCTGGCCCAGAGCAGGGTTTCCAGGAGTGTGTGCTGACTGTGCCCAAAGCGAAGGTACAGATTTCGGGCACCCTCCGCTGGCTTGTCGAGGCCTGGGAGTTTGGGCTCTGAGGAAAGTTTGGAGGAAGTATCTTGGCCGGACCCCGGATGTTCATCTGGGAAGGACACCAATGGCAGAACTCATGGGCACTGTGGTCAGTGAGGTGTATCTGAAGGGTACTCAGCAGAGCCCCAAGTCCCGGGCTGCAGCCCTAGGAGCGCGGTGCTGGTGGGCCAGGTGTTTGCAGAGGCCCTCTGCCTTTCCTGCTTCCTGTCCTTTCTTTTTTCTTTTTGGTATTGGGGATTAAATCCAGGGCTGCTTGACCACTGAGCCACATCCCCAGCCCTTTAAAAAAAAATTTTTTTTTTTGTATCTTGAGATAGACAGGGCCCCACTAAGTTGTTTAGGGCTTTGCTAAGTTGCTGAGGCTGGCCTCAAACCTGTGATCCTCCTGCCTTAGGCTCCTGAGTTTCTGGGCTTACAGGTGTGGCCACCGTGCCTGGCTGTTGTTTCTTAGTTGCTGGAATACTTGTTCTCTGGCCTCTTTGGGGGTTTGGTGTACATTTTAGTGTCTAATTAGTTAATTTTGATCTGACACATTTTCTCTTTTATAGGAAATATTCACAGTGTTTGGCATGAAAGACCTCACAGCTGAGTTTTCTTTCTTTTAATATTTTTAGTTGTCGATGGAACTTTATTTTATTTATTTATATGTGGTGCTGAGAATTGAATCCAGTGCCTCACAAGTGGTAAGTGAGTGCTCTACCCCTGAGCTACAACCCCGGCCCAGATAGCTGGATTTTCCAGTTTCTCCAAACACTTACTGGAGTTAGCTGGTCACCAGTGACCAGGGCTGGGTTTCCAGCCCTCCCTGCAACTTCAGACAGAGCTAGAGCTCCTCCAGGACAGTCCACCTGGAATTCTCTCTGATCTGGAGTCCAGCCTGAGACCAGCCAGTAGCAGGGCAGCATGTTCTTGTTAAGTGGATAAATGACCTCTGCTGGAGGCATGGAGAGAGAGGAGCCAGGGCGGGAGGGGTGGGACCCTCATTAGACTCCTGGGGTGTCATGCTCTCCACACTCCTGCAAGAAGGTGCTATTTAAAATTTTATTTATTTTAAATCAGACAGTAATTCTTGAACACAGTCTCAAAATATTAAAGCATTATCAATAAAATTCTAGTCTATCTTGACCAATTCCCTTTATCTTGCCCCATTCCTTGCTTTGTTTTGGTGTCTAATTTGCTACACTTTGTCCCTTGCTTACCTGCACACATATACCTGTAGAAGTTTGCGACTTTAGTTGTGTGTGTGTGTGTTAAATCGAACACACTGCTGTGTCTGGGCACTTGACTTGCCTTTCCTCTCTACCAACTGCATCTTGGGGCTCTTGGGGCAGGCGGAGCTCCACTTTGCCACCTGCCCCTGCCGCAGAGGATCCTGTCTATACAGGTGTCCTCCACAGGAATGGCGACACTGTTTTGTGGATAAGGAAGTTGAGGCTCTGAGAGTTTGTGTGACTTGCTCAGGGGTGCCACCCACCCGAGGGAGGGTGAGTGTCTGGGCGAGGAAGGAGTGGCAAGCAAAGGGGGCCTGAGCCAGGGGGAAGGGACAGGGGCCTTGGCAATGCTGTTGACGCCAGCTGTCACTGGGGCAGGACTCTGTGCTTTGTGGACCCTGGTGGGTTCTGCACAGCTTCAGCCACCTTCTCTCCCTCCTCTGGGCATCAGGCTCCCTGAGCCTCCTCTGCTGGCTGAGAGATATGTGCAGGCTGGGTGACGACCCAACTGGCCTGCCCTCCAGGACATGAGGCTCTTGCCCACTTCTGTGCCAGCTGGGTCCATGTCGCTGTCATGGAAGAATGCCAATCCTCCCACCGCATCAGTGTAGGGTGGCCTCTGTGCTGGATATCCATCTCCTAGGATTCAGGTCAGGTCTGGCACATTCTGGAAAGGACAGGGTGCTGGGTGGGTCAGTAGTGTGACCTGCAGAGCTGCCCATGAAGGTCCAGTGGGCCAAGGTGCTAATTAGGGCAGGCATTCAGGGAGGAGAAAGGGGAACTGGGAAGTGGCCTCTAATCTCCCAGCATGGCTTCCTCCTGACATGGGGCTGGCCTGCTGCCTGCAGGCTGCAAGTCACCAAAGGCCCCAAATATGGGGGCACCTGTGAAGTCTTGGGTGTTTCCCCACTCTCCCCAAATGGGCCTCAGCTGACCTACCCCCATTCCTGGTATGTGGCTGACTGAGGCCAGGGCCATCCCCTGGGTGCCGGTGGCATACTGAGGATGAAGTGGGGGTGTGTTCACAGTGCCAGGCCCTTGGCCTGGTTTCCCAGGGCTTGGCCCCACCAGACCACCTTGTTTCCAGCTCCTTGGAAGCCATAGGCTCATTCTCAAAGCCACAGGTTCTCAGTGGCTAATGGGTGCTGCTCCCAGCAGGTGACTCCCCTCCACAAAGGGCAGGTCGCAGGGCAGAGGTGCTGTGACCCCCAGAGCTCAGGCTGAGGGTCCCAGTCACCCCTGTGCAGCCCTCCACGCCCTCTCCCACCGCCCCAGGCTCCTGTTCAGCAGGACATGTGACTAGCCAGGCCACCTGCACACCCACAGACTTCTTAATGTAAAATGCAGACCAGGAGTTCCGTTTCACAATCCCTGCCTGGGTTCCAAAGGAACAATAGCAGGCCCTGGCCTGGGCTGCGGAGGCACCCCCTTGCTGTCTGAGGCTGCCTCCCTGCCCCTAGCCTGTCCTGTGGAATCCCACTCCCTGGGTGCCTCAATCTGCACAGCAGGGCCTCTTGGGAAGATAAAACTTCCGTTGTGGAGTAGTGAACATTAGGTAAAATTCCAAACATTGCAACCTTTTTAGGGAAGTGGGCAGAACCCTCTGGAACCTCCAGGGGCTCCCCAGAGCCCTCCTCCTCCGCCCAGTTCCCTTCCTCTCACACTGTTTTGAAGCTGCTGAGGAGTTTTTGTTAAACACTCAGGTGAGCCAGACTCCCACTCCCAGGAATTTGACCCAGCCATCCAGGTGGGGCCCAGAAAAGGAGCGCCAGGCTGAGTGTTCAGGGACGTGGCAAGACCCCAGGGTGGGGAGGGACAGGGGTCTTCCAGGGCCCCTCTCGGAGTGACTAGTACCTTCCCTCCAGACAAGCAAAGAAACCACAAACAAGCTGCTGCCAAGTGGGGACAGAAGCCCCTGTGGCCACCTCCTCCCCGATGGGGCATCTGGGAGGGAGAGGCTAACCCTCGGGCTCCCGGGAGGGGAGAGGCCTGCGGGATGAGCCTGCCCCACACTCCTGTGTCTTCCCTGGGGCTGTGCTGGCCAGCTCCTGTCCACCAAAGCCTAGTGCTGGTGGAAGGTGGACAAAGGGCGCTTTGTTCACCCCTTGAAACAAACACTTGCCCTGGATATTTACTCCTGGACTGAATGTAATAGGGGTGTAAGTGACTCTTTAACAGGCAGCTGGATCCTGCCGCAGAGCTTCCTGAACCGATTTCCTGGAGGAAAGGCGTCACACTGCCAGCTTGGGTGTTGATTAGCCACCCCCTCAGCGGCCCAGGAGCAGGTGGGGTGGCTGTCACCAGGATCCTGAGACCCAGGGCATGGCAGCCACCTCAGGGAACCAGGGCGAGGACGAGTGAAATAGAGGCCCCCCAGGGTGGTTTTCTTCCTGCCAGCCATGTTAGGAGGGACAGGTGTGTGGGCTCCCGGCCCGTGGACAGCAGTCATTGCCCCCTTTCTAGCTCAGGACTTCTAGATCGGGGTTGCTGACCGACCCACTATGACCTGTCAACCTTTAGAGAGGAAATCCAGCTGTGTAAGAGCTGGGGCAGTAGCTCAGCGGTCAGCAGAGCACCTGCCCAGCACGGGCAAGGCCCTGGGTTCTACCCCAGCACTGAAGGTGTAAATACGACTACACGAAATCGGGAGTTTTACAAGTCAAGCTTACAGCTCGCATTGGGGGTTCCAGCAGTGGAGAGAAATGAAAAGTGGAGCTGCAGGAACCGGAAGCTGGCTCCCTCCCAATGCCGAGGGGACTCCGGGAGGACCCGACCCCAGGACAGCTCCTGGGGAGGCTGGTGAGGGCCCCACAGCCCCTGCAGAGAAGATGGCTGGGCCAGCCACATGTTCCGTTCAGGGTCTGGAGTGGAGGGCAGGAGGGCTCCTTGAGGGAGGGCCATGTGGCAATGTCATGTGTACCGTGGGGCCGCTCAGGATCGTGGGTCTGCACAGCATGTGCAGGCACCAGGACGAGGTGGGGACTGGGGAGGAGCGCATCCAGACTCTCATCTCCCAGACGACCCCCGCCCAGGGCCAGCCACAGTGCTGGGATCCAGAAGACTGGGAGCCCACAGTGCCCCCCATGGCCCCTCAGAATCCTGAATCCTGTCTGGGACCATGTGAGTGACGTTGGCTTCCTGAGGCCAAGGGCGAGGGCGTCTCAGGGGGACATTTAGACCCTGGTGTCTGCTCTCCTTCCAGGCTCCCACTGCTGCCTCTATTCCCAGGCAGGAGATGAGGAGGGCCAGGAGTGTGACCGGGGACTGTCACTTGCACACACGATGTGAATGGGCTCTATGGTGGATCTAGAATCAGCCAGCTACCTTCCTCTGGTCAATGTGGGCTTTCTTGCACTGGCTGGACCACTGCACATACTGACCCAGTCAACGGTTGACTGAGGTGGGTCTGAGCCTAGTTCCTAGAGAGGGGGTTACATGCATGAGGGGCCTGATCACCATGGAGACAGATCAGATGGGATGGGGCACAGAATGAAGCTCTCGTCCGTAGTGACATTAGCGACGCATTTGTGTGTGTGTGCCTGTGTGACACACAGTGACCCTCACTGTGAGGGACTGGACCAGGACCTCCTGTGGGTCCACGGATCCTCAGATGCTGGAGCACCTTAAGAAGATGTGTGGTATTTGCCTAGAACCTGTACCCTCCTCCCCTGTTCTTTACAGATGCAAAATTTTTTTGAATATTTTTATTTTGCCAGTGGTTGACTATGTGGATACGGAGCACAGGGATATGGAGGGCTGACTCATTTCTTTGCTTCCCAAATTGGGGATTGGAAGAGAGTCCATTTCCTAAGAGGGATCACGCCAGTGAGGGAGGCAGAAACTGCTGCCTGGCTTGATGCTGGCTCACCAGCAGGAGGCATGTAGGAGGAATGGGAGCCCAGGGCTAAGTGGGCCTCCCTCAGGCCCACCAGAGATGGAGCTCAGGGAGCCCCCTGGCATGGTGAATGCCCCTGGTGTCATCAGGGCAGGTACCCAGTGCGTATGCATTGGGGTGGGCAGGACAGGCAGGGCAAGCACCCAGGAGCACAGCCCTTGGACATCTGGAGCCTCAGTCAGAGGGCTTCTCTTCTGAAGGGAGGACGCCCTGTGTTAGGGAAACCTGCCAGTGACCTCTGCTTCACTGCCACAGAACTGCAGGCCTTGATGCTCTGCTGAAGGCCTTGCCCCAGGCTTCCTCCACAGGCAGGCTCTTTCAGGGCAGTGGGTCCTGAACTTGAGTGTGCATCAGAATCTTCCCACGGGCTCCTCAAAATGCAATTGCTGGGCCCTCCCCAGGGCCTGAGGCAGCAGGTCTGCATTTCTGACAGGCTACCAGGCACGCTGCAGCTTGGACCCCAGGATCCCATTTGGAGAACTACTCTGTTGGGCTGCCGGCCATCGCAAATAGGACTGGATTTGCAGATATTCCCAGCCCTTATGACTCTGCTCATCGGGAACACGTGGGACTCTCCCCAGGCCTGGTTTTCCCATGCTTGGGCCTGAGGGAAGGGAGCTGGCATGAGGGCAGAGCCCCTTCAGTCCTGTGGGTAGTGGGCTGCGGAGATGGCCCAGCAGTGCCCACAGCTCAGGAAGGCTGTCCAGAGGGCCTGGGCAGCGGTGTGGGTGATGAGACACAGCTAGCCCAGGATCCGAAGCCTCCGCAAACAAGGTGAGCTTTGGAACTGCTCAGCCTCCCTGATGGGTCATGGGTCACCAGAGCCAGTTTCACTGGAAAAGACATTTGATTTCAAGGCCAGAGTGGGGACAAAAATACAGGCTCCCTCTCTGTCCCTTTTCAAAAGAGAAAGCCTGCACTTCTATAGCAGAATGTCTTCATTGAATCCGTGAGAACCTGAGCTCGCCAGGACAGGCAGCTCCTCTGTGGCTCCTTGCTGTCCCCACAGCAGTCCCTTTGTGAGGCAGGGGAGGTGGTGGGCCTCCTGCCAGTGTCTCGGATTCCTGAGGACACTGGCAGGTCCATGGTGGTGTTCCCAAGCCTTGGTTTGGAGCTACTGGGTCACCTGAAGGCCAATGGCGGGAAGAGCAGAGGAGAAGGCAGTGGTGACTGCAAGCTCAGGGTGGCCTCCCCACAAGCCCTGTGTTTCTGGGTACACTCAGAGTCTTAGGGTAGGCTGTAGAAAGCCTCTCCCAGATGGGGATTCATGTGCAGGTGGCTGGATGGGATGTGGAGAGCAGGTTTCTAAATGTTTATGGAAGCAGAAGGAGTCAATCTGGGCCCCGGGTGGGGGGCTACTGTTCCAAATCTTGTCAGGGAAGTGGCAGGAGGCCTGATCCCAACATGGGCCCAGGCAGCTAGTGGTCACAGGCCATCCTGGGGACATGATCTTCTAGCACCCCTGGCTCTACTTTGGGGAAGCCAGTCAAGTTGGAGGGGTGCTGGGGGCCATGAGTGATCCCAGACATCTAGATCAGGCCCCTGTTCACTCCATCTGGGTCTTTTCTAGACACTTCAAACTGGGCAGAAATTGATCTTCAATCAAAGAAGGTGTGTAATAAGTTCTATGTCACCAGAAATGCATGTGCAAAGCATGTGGCTGACAGTGGGGGCCTGGGTTCTGTCTTAGGTCTCCTGAGGCAGATCTGGGGCTACAAGGGAGAGGACCAGCTGAAGCGGAGCTGTTCAACATGCAGGCGAGCTCAGGAAGAGCCAAGACTCCTGAGCTTGGAGCACTGCACCCAAAGTGTGCGCCAGGCATAAGGGGCACAAGGAGACATTTCTCAGGGACTCTAGGGTGGACCTTCACTTGGCCTCCTGTCAGGAACCTCTGACATCCTGTGTGCATTGCACTGTCTGCACAGAGGGTGCATCCTGGAACCCTCCTCCCTTCCTGCAGATCCTGGAAGGCACCTGGGAGCTGAGTCCAGAGCCCCGGGCTTTCCACATGGGACTACTGTAGACCTCTCTGCTGTGCTCCAAGTAGATTATGCTCCCAGATCAATCCTGAGCGAGTGCTGTTTTGAATTCAACCAGTGAATATAATGAAATCTTTCACTGAACTGAAGAGAAAGTAAGTTTGTGTTCTAAAACACTGAGTAATGAATTATTTAAAAATAGCTGTTGACGACTCACTTAATACTTAGGAAGAAGGCCTCTTGGTGCCTCTGCTGCTTACAAGTTCACATAGTCTCCCCAACTAGGTAAGAATGATGTGTGATTAATTACCTCCTCACGTATTTACTTGTAAGTGGGTACTTCAGCCTTTTTATTTGGGACAGAATCGAAGTTGCTGAGGCTGGCCTTGAACCTGCATCTTCCTTCCTCATTCTTCCCAGTCACTGGGATTACTCGCGTGTGCCACTGCATATGAATGCTTATGGATACTTATATTTTAGGAGCCCTTAAACATCTTAATGCGACTGCTGCCTTTTTATTTAAATAGCACTACTAAGAAAAGACTTGCTCAAATAAATGCAATTTTTAGTCCAGGCATTCTTAGGATTATCATTGCTGAATTGATAAGATCTAATGTCCTGCTGGATGTGGTGGTGCACTCCTGTAATCCCAGTGCTCGGGAGGCTGAGGCAGGAGGATTGAGAGTTCAACGCTAGCCTTAGGAACGATGAGGTGCTAAGCAACTCCGTGAGACCCTGTCTCTAAATGAAATACAAAATAGGGCTGGAGATGTGGCTCAGTGGTTGAGTGCCCCTGAGTTCAATCCCCAATACAAAAAAAAAAAAAAAAAATCTAATGTCCCATATCAGGCCACAAGTAGGTCTTCACATTTTGAGAGTTTGTCTAGAATCTTTAAAAGATTTTTATAGTCTTATTAGGGTATAATAACATGCTCACATATTTAAAATTTTTAAAAATTTTTTTTATTGTTTCTTCTATTTAGTTATACTTGACGGCAGAATGCATTTTGATTCATTGTACACAAACGGAATACAACTTTTCATTTCTCTGGTTGTACACGAAGCAAAGTCACACCATTCGTGTAATCATCCATGTATATAGGGTAATGGTGTCTGTCTCAGTCCACCATCTTTCCTCCCCCTGCTCCCTCCCCTCCCCTTATTTCCCTCTACACAATCCAACGTTCCTCCATTCTTCCCTTACCGACCCAGCCTTATTGTGTATCAGCATCCACTTATCAGAGAAAACATTCAGTCTTTGGTTTTGGGGATTGGTGTATTTCACTTAAATGCTCACATATTAATATTGGTTCCATGTGATATTGAGGTTATTGATGTATATAATAAATTTCACATATAATCACACAATTTGATGCATTTTGACTATATGCACCTTACTCACATCAAGTGCCACAATCAAGAAAAGGAACAGATTCATTACCCCAGTTTCCTCCTGCCTGTTCTGTCTCTAGGTAACCACTGATCTTTATGTCATTACAGATTAATGCTCCTGTTCTAGACTTTCATACAAATGGAAAGATATAAGCATGTATTCATTTTTGTCTGGCTTCTTTCACACTGAGCACAACGGTTTTGAGATGCACTCATGTTGTATGAGTTTTTAAATAGAGTGGTATTCTGCTGTGTGGCTATACCACGGTTTGCTTGTCTACATACCTACTGATGGACATTTGGGTGGTTTCTGGTTCTTGGCAATTATAAACAGGGTCTATAAACACTGATTTTTTGTGTGGTCATATGCTTCTGTTTTGGGGGGTAAATATTTAAGAGTCCAATGGGCTGGGTCACATGGTAGGTGTATAAGCAACTTTTAAAGAGATGGCTAAGCTGTTTTCCAAAGTGGTTGTACCAGGGCTGGGGTGTAGCTCAGTTGGTAGAGTGCTTACCTCATAAGTACAAGGCCCTGGGTTCAATCCCCAGCACCACAAAAAAAATAAAATAAATAAAAACAAAGTGGTTGTACTATTTCCTAGTCTCACCAGCAGTGCATGGAAGTGCTGCTCCACCTTCTCACCAACATTTGGTGTGATCAGTATTTTTACGCTAGCCAGGCCAGTGGGTATGTGGTACTTATGGTTTTAACTAGTAATTCTGTAATGACTAATGATATTCAGCAACTTTTTTGGTGCTTGTGTGCCTTTTTTTGGTGAAGTAGCTATTCAAATCTTTTGTCTGCTTTTTTTAGATATTGATTTTCTTTCATTATAAGTGCTCGTTGTGTCCTGTTTAAGAAATCTTTGTCTAACCTAAGCTTTCTAAAGTTTTCTTCTGGAAGGTTTATGATTTCCACACCTGCATTTATGTCTGTGACCTGTTTCCAGCCACAGCTCTTTTTTGCTTCATTTGGATAGCTGATGATTGCACACCATTTGTTGAGATTGGGAAAGACGATTCTCCCCCACCGTCTCAGAATCTAATTGTAAATTAGCACATAAGGACGAGTCTACTTCTGGACTCTAGTCTACTCCATTGGCCTACTTTTTGTCTTGTCACTATTTTCTCACTGTTTTGATTGTAATAGCTTTATAATAAATTTTGAAATCAGGTAGCCTTAGTCTTCCAAACTTGTACTTTTTCAAAAACATTTTGGTGTTGGGTGTGGTGGTGCACGCCTGTAATCCCAGCAGCTCCAGAGGATGAGGCAGGAGGATCCCAAGTTCAAAACCAGTCTCCGCAACTTAGTGAGGCACTAAACAACTTAGCAAGACCCTGTCTCAAAATAAAATAGAAAAAGGGCTGGGGATGTGGCTTAGTGGTTAAGCACTCGGGTTCAATCCCCTGTTCCACTCCCCCCAAAAAACCAAAAACCAAAACCAAAACCAAAAACAAAACTCCCAAACAAACGAACATTTAGTTATTCTGGACCCTTTGCATTTATGTATTACCTTCAGAATCACCTCAGCATTTTTTATGAACCCTAGTGGGATTTTGATTGGGATTGTCTTGAATTTATAGATTAATTTGGAGAAACTTGACTTATGAACAAGACTGATTCACGAGCATATATATCTCCCCATTGATTTAGATCTTTAATTCCTTTCAGTGATGTGTGTTTTTCAGTAGTCAAGTTTGCACATTTTTGCCACATTTATATGAAGTGTATTATATTTCTATAGTAATAATTTTGTGAATGGAACTTCTGAAAGTTCAGTTTTCATTGTTGTCATTACATATAGATACAACTGATTGTTGTGTATTTATTTTTGATTCTGTAATCCTGCTAAACACACGTAATGGGTATGGAAGCATGTGGTAGGTTCCCCAAGGCTTTGTACAAAGATGATCATGACACTGTAAATAAAGTTTTACTTTTTTACAATATTTAAGTCTTTGTATATTTTTCTTGCTTTATAACAGTGGCTAGAACTTCTAGTACAATGTTGAGTGGTCTGGGTTCATATCCTTGCCTTGTTCCTGATCATAAAAAGAAAGCTAAATGCTTTCTTCCATTTTTCACAGATGCACTAATATTGTGAAAGTTCTCTCTGGTCCTCATTTGCTGAGAGTTTTCAACATGAATGGATATTTAATTTTGCTCATGCTTGATTTTTCCTTCTACTGAGATATGGTTTTTCTTTTTTTATTCTATTAATATGGTGAGACTGGAATGTAGCTCAGTGGTTGTCCAGCATGTCCAAGACCCTGATTCCACCTCCAGCATGGGGAAAAAAGGCAATTTACACAGATTGATTTTTGAATTTACAAAAAACTCCCTGCATTTCTTGGAAAAAGCCTACTTGGTCATAATGTGTATCCTTGATAAGTGTTGTTGCTAAGATTTTTACATCTGTGTTCATGATTGAAACTATAAATTTCCAGTGTGACACAAACTACCAAAGCTCACTCAAGAAGATAGAGTCTAAGTAGACCTGCATCTATTAAAGACATCGACTTGTAGTTCAAAACTTTTCTCACAGAGACCTCCAGGCCAAAAGGGCTTCACTAGCAAATTGTACCAAATATTTAAAAGCACAATGATACCAACTGTACACAAATTCTTCCTGAACAGGAGGGAGCATCCCCAACTCAATCTATGAAGCCAGCATTACCCTGATATAAAAATACATAGGAAGATATTAAAGAAAACTATAGACCAATATAGTTTTCTACTTCATTAAAATGTTTCATTTTTTATTACTGGACATTATTACTTTACATTTATTACTTTATTTCCTTTTTTATTACTGGACATTATTTCCTATCTTTTGCTTGCTTTGGGCATAGTTTGCACTTTGTAGTTTCTTAAGTCTCAATCTCTGTCTGCTTAGCAGTTTTATTTGATTTCTATCAATTGACCCAGTGGAGTCTAGATTGAGCAGCAATCAGTGGAGTCTAGATTGAACTGCCTTGGGAGTTCAGTTCTGTGAGACTCATTGCCTTCAGGCTGATTAACTCTGGAAGACAAACTAAATCAAATTTTTGCTGTGGTAATGGAAAGAAGCAGATCTCAGGACTGAACCTGGTTTCCCCATCTGGCTGGCTTAATGAAGTCAGAAACCATTTTCTCACTCATTGTCATTAGTATTGGAGTAATTTTTAATATAGTCACTAGAGCTAGATAACTTTTTTTAAAACTTAAAAAAAATAAGACACAAGGTCTTGCTATGTTGCCCAGACTGACCTCACACTTTCAATCCTCCTGGCTCAGCCTCCTGATTAACTGGGACTACAGGTGTGTACCATGTGCCTTGCTGGGAAATTATTTTTTTAATTGGCATAGCTATTCAATTAAATTAATTTAAAAATCAGAATGCCTACTATAAATGCCTGGTCTGATGTTAGATATCAGTATAAAGAGATGAATTCATGACCTTTACGTAAATCTGCGATTTGTGGTCTATGTCCTACAGTTGCTTCACAGTTGATTTTTGGATAATGGAATTCAGGTTCATTACAAGTCCATTAGTTATAGAAGCACAGAGCCGACAGGGACTCTGGAGGTCATCCCATCCAAATCCCTTATATTAGAAACAGGAAAGGTGAGAGGCCCAGAGAAGTTGAGGAGTTTGCCTGAAGCTATATAAGCAGTAAGTGGCGGCCCTACACAAGAACCTCGACCCAACTATCAGAACAATCTTACGTACAGGGGGACATAAGCTATATACTGACCAGGCATTTGCAGACATCTCTTTTTAAGATAAATGGTTACAAATACATGCGATATTTCCAGGAGGTGGAATTCCTGATGAGAAAAGTGGCAGGTGCAGGAAGATATAAAGAGCTCATTAAAATGTGGGTTGACAGGAGCCTCAGTTTATGAGGATGCTTCTATAAATACAGTTTGTTAAATTTTTTGTTAAATAAAGCTGGGGTGTAGCTCAGCATTTGCCTAGTATGTGCAAGGCCCTGGGTTTGATCCCCAGCACTGCAACAAATCAACCAACCGACCAAACGTACAAAAAACCAAGTTAAAAATAATTTTGTCACAAACTTTGGCAGTTTAGAAAAACTGCCACGAGATCAAACCCATAGTAAAAGTATCCCCAAGTAACAGAAAAAAACTTGCATTGCATAAGACCAAAAAAACCTGCATGCCATATATGATGTTATTATACGTTAAGAAATTTCAGGGGCTGGGGTTGGAGTTCAGTGTTTAGAGTGCTTGCCTTGTTCGCGTGAGGCCCTGGGTTCGATCTTCAGCACAACATAAAGTTAAATAAATAAAGGTGTTGGGTCCATCTACAATTAAAAAATATATTTGAAAAAAAGAAACCTCAGTTCTGTGTTCTTTTACCATTCCTAATTTCTATCAGTTCTTCAAACACTTGGAATGTTCCAGCCCCAGCACTGTGACCTGATTTGTAGTTTTTGCTGAGGTAGAGATAGCATCTTCTACTTCCTCTCAGGGCCATTGTCCCTGCAGAGTGTGCACCCTGCTGGGGGTTCAGGACAAACAGCCTAGACCCTTCTGGCCACACCCCGTCTTGGGGGCTGGAGCAGCAGTGCCTGCCTCCTGCTTTCTGCTGCGAGGGTGAGGTCCCACGAGGGCCATTGCCAGTCTGCTGCTGGTGGGTTCTGGTGAACTGTCTCGTGTCTGAACTGCCAGGGTTATGGAAACGAGCAGCTGACTGCCGCGACCACCTCACACCTTTTCCACAGGCCGAAACCTGCCTCCTTTGGCTGCTGGAGCCAGGAGGCGGTCCCCATAGGATGCCACAGCAGTGTCTTCCTGCCACCCACCTCCCTGACCTGTCCTGGAATCCTGTGAGCTGCCAATGCGGTGTGTAAGGCTGAGGAGATGGCACAACACCAGGGCTGAGATTTGTCACTAGCTGCTGGGAGCTCCGGCAAACTTTGCCTCCTCTTTTAATGGTTCTAGGACACCCACCCAGCAGATGCGCACACACAAAAAAGTTTTGATGTTTTCAGTTGTAGATGGACACAACAACTCTATTTTATTTTTTATTTTTATGTGGTGCTGAGGATCAAACCCAGTACCTCACACGTGCTAGGCAAGTGCTCTATCACTCAGCCCCTGCTCAAAATTGTTAACTATTTGAATTCATTTTCCTTAAAAATGACATATAAATTCAATTTTTTCTCAAATGGTACCCATCTGACAAGGTATATGGGAAGTTCTCCACACTGTAATACTTGACCTTTTTATTATGGAGTGGAATATATTTTCAAGTGAAAAGCCCAAATTCTAAAAGTAAGAACCAGATGATAGTATAGAAACATTCACTGTCATGACCATTTCAGTTTTGAGTCATAAATTTAAAAAATAGGTTTTGCTCCTAAGAGTTTTTCAATATTTTCTTCCCCATAGGCTTAAGCATTTACTAGCACAGTCCTTTATTAGATCACTATAAAAGAGGGAAACACATTCTACAAGCTGACTCTTCCATCATTTTGATAATAGACTCTAGATGTCTGACATGACTAAGTCCAAAATAATTGACTGAAAGTTCACGGAGATGGTGCCTTGAGTTCCCAGGGGTGCAGTGCTGGCTTCTCAAACAGGTATTTTGACACTAACAAAGGCTTCGACTGCATGACTTTTTTTCCCCTTAAGTATTTTAAAAAACTTTAGAGGGAAGTTAAGCATAGATCCGTATACAAGGCAGACAATAGTGTATTATATCCCCATACATCTGCCCCCCAGCTTCTACACATCACAGCCAATTTCACTTCATCCATCACTCATTCCACACCTACATAATTGCATCTGCATTGCTGAAACCAAAGACATTTTATTCAATTACATCTCATTATCATGGTAATTAAGAAGTAATTCTTTGGTATCCTTAATTCCCAGTCCATGTACAAATTTCACTAAATGCACCAGAAATGCCTTTTGGTGACTGGTGTGTTTGAATGGGTATGCACGCCAGGTCCACATGTCTGAGTTGGCAGTTGGGCAGATGCTGGGCTTCTGACACCTGAGTCGGATACGACTCACGGCCAGGTCTGATGCTCTCACCACCATGAATGACCACTGAAAGCAAACATCCACTGCTGTGTGTACTGCCACACATTGTCATTACCTGTTCACACATCTATTCTCTAGACCTAAACTTTGGGAAGAAAGGGGCTGTGTCCTTAATTGTCCCTATGTCCCCAACAGTCATGCATGGGCTAGTGCAGATGAAGACCTCGAAGCCAGACCGTAGTCCAAGTCCTGATTCTAAGTTAGATAGTCAGATTTGAATCCTGGTTAACTATATTAGTTGCTTTGCCAACTAGGTAGTCATCCTCTAATGCAAGCTTACTATCCTGTCTGGGCCTCCATTTCTTCATCTATGAAACTGGGTAATGCTACAAGCTCAAAGGGCACAGAGCAGAATCATGAGTTCATAGAAAGTTGCCAGACCAGGGTCTGGCACTGGGTGCTCAGGATCCGTTCACTTGAGGTACAACCCCACTGAGGGTCACAGGAGATATACCTTCAAAGGTCTCTGATGGGGTTATACATCCCTGGGATATCCAGTGAAAAGCAGGAACAGGGTGCTTCCTCCAGAGGCTCACTTTGAGGTTAGGTTAAAGCATACTGCTTAAAACTACATCTTCAGAAGCCTGGGACTCATGTTCCCTTCTACCTTTAGGACTACCATGAAGTAGCACTGCATTAAGAATAGGTGTGTGGAACCTTGGGGTACCTTCCTGAAGCTGGCTGTTCCCTACTGTGGGTGCTCCTGTAGCCCCCCCCAAACACTCTTTTAAATGGGGCCTGTCACCACTTTGCTGGTGCCCTGCAGTTTCTCCAAGACCATTGTAGTGACATTGCCTGATGGCATGCTCTGGCTCCACCTACAGGCCACCTTCAGTGCATGACAAGCTTCTCCCTCTTAGTTTCTGGGCTAGCAGAACAATTCTACTGGTGCCTCTTCCAGCACAAGATGTGGCCTATCCTATGATGGTGCTATAGACATCCCTTTACAAAAGAAATGACTGACCTTTTTTTTTTGGTACTAGGGATTAAACCCAGTATTGTTCTACTACTGAGCTACATTCCTAGCCCTTGTTATTTTTGGATAGGGTTGGTCTTGCTAAATTGTTGATGCTGGCCTTAAACATGTGATCCTTCTGCCTCAGCCTCCAGAGTAGCTGGGACTGTAGGCCTGCACCACCCAGCTTATCCTAGTGATTTTGACTAAAGGAACCCTTAGGGAGCAATGGGGGAAGAGCCAACAGCTCAGCTCTTGTGGGAAGTGCTCTGGTGCAGATGAAACCATTCCATTTGCTTCTATCTAGTCTTCATCTCTTCCCTCTGATGGCTTTGACATATTACTGCCTCTCTCAGCCAGTCTCTTCTGTGAGCTCTACACCTCATTAGGGTCTAAGTACCAGATGTACTAAGCTGCATAGCACAGAGCTAGGTGTTCGGGGTGTTCCCACAGTGAAAAGCAGTAGCCCTTAGGCCTCCAGTAGGTGTCAGGCACGGCTGGAAGCCTGTTCTTCCTATGGGCAATCTCCAAAACCTGGTAGTGGGCATCAACATATCCTTGGAACTTGTTAGAAATAAAAATTGTCAGCCTATTTTCCAGACCAGTGGGGTTAAAAAATGTGGAGTCCCCCAGTCTGTGCCTGCCTTCCAGGCAATTCCAATGTACATCCCAGCTTGAAAAGGGCTGGTGCAGATTAGTCATTTCTCAGGTACTATACCAAGTTATTCTCAAGGCTGAACAGAAGTAACAGAAAATCAGACTCCTGTGTCAGAACCAAGCCACTGAATGATTCTGTTTTCAGGAAGGCTTCCCTGAGGGGGAATGAGGGGCACAAGGCAGGTTTATCCCTCTCTTAGTAAAATACAAAGTGACAGATCCCACAGTAAATGGCAGCCATCTGTGGGACATGTGCCATGGGCCAGACCCCATGCCAACTGCTGGAGACACAAGATGACAAATAGGAGGTCTCTGGCTTCAGAGAGGAAGGATTCTGAGACCAGGACCGGGTCATCACCTTGCTCCCACTGCTGGACTTGTATTAACCCGCAAACACCTGATCTCAAACTGGACTTACTCCCACTCTCGGGTTTACTGCTTTACCATCTTTTCTGGGTGTGATTCTAGGGGTTTTGGCAACTGCCTTATTTAGGAGTTAAGTATGCACTACTCATTTGATACTGACCTGACTAGAAGAAGCACCAACTGTTTTATATTTTTACTTTGCCTGAATTATTCCCTGATAAAATTTTCTCCTAGAGCTTCTAATTTTGCCTACCATGTGGTCTAATGCTATCTTCTTTCTAAAGTAGTTCACAATTTAAGTAATGCTTTCCCTTCCTCTCTTTTTTAAAATATTTTTTTAGTTGCCAATGGATTTTTGTTTCTATGTAGTGCTGAGAATTAAACCCAGTGCCTCTCACACACTAGGCAAGTGCTCTGCTCCTGAGCCACTACCCCAGCCTTCCTCTCCTCTTATTGATCTTCAAAATATTTCTATTGGAATTTACATAATTAACATCTCCACCTTCCCAGTGTGAAAACAGAGGCTCATCTGTTTAGCAAACATTTATTAATTATTAGACTTCAAGTGAGTGCCTAGATCTGACCACCAACCCCTATGGCAGTGGAGACTTGCTCCTCATCCCCGGTTTCCTCAAGAGGCACCCGGCTGCATTGCAAAGGCTTGACACACAAAGCAGTACTGCATGGCAGTGGTGCATCTCAGATCATTTATTCACGCCACGTAGTAAGTGGTGCTTATGTGAGGGCATGGCGACATTCCATGTTCCCATCTAACAAAGTCCGCTTATATTTACAGGCAGACCGACGATTCTCTACTCAAGCAAGCTGGCTAATGGTGACCATGAGCAGGCGAAGGAGTCGAACCTGTTGAAAGAGATGCATAAGAGAGATTCAGTTCAGGAAGGAAAGCAGCAGCAGAATGTTGTTTATTAGGGGCTGGGGATATAGCTCAGTTGGTAGAGTGCCTGCCTCGCAAGCACAAGGCCCTGGGTTCAATCCCCAGCACCGCAAAAAAAAAAAAAATAAGAATGTTGTTTATTAAGCATCAAGAAGTCAGGAAATGTAAATGACAATTCCAATGCTGTAAAAAAAAAAACAGGGAATTCTTTCTACATGGAATGCCCAATGGGCAAATCATTTGCAGGCATCCTGCAAATGATGCCTGTTCAAAGCAGCCCACCTGCACGGGCAAAGGTGAGAGGGCTAGAGAAATGTCTCTTCCCCAAAGCTCATGGGACCAATGCTGGGTTTGTGTAACTCAAATGACTATAGTTTCATGGTAAGTGGGGAAGCAAAGTACACAAATATCTAGCACAAGGGTATACATTTATTAGGTGCTTTCTTTCAAAACACACCGTCAAGGTAGCACGCTCACGCAGCTGACTTGTGCTCTGAGCTGGTGGCATCAGCTACCTCAGATTACTTCCTTTTCTATTATTCCTGGAAGTTTTACTGACCCACGGGGTAGGCAGTGATTTTTTTAACCATTCAGATTATAAAAAATAGACATTTAGAACTCTCCTTTTCAGCAGGTATAGCAAACTTCATGTTCTGAAGTATTTTCATTGTATCTTAACACTTAACTGAACTATGTATCAGTTTTAGTTCAGAACAATGATATAATGCCTCTTGAAAAGGTATAAAGATGTTTTTCATTCTCCAACCATTTTAAGAAGCAAAACCTTACCTTTCAAAGCTTTACTTCTTTTATCTAAAATAGAGACAGAAAAAATGGGTCATATCAACACTTTACAAAAATGTCTATAGTTGATTCATTGTCAAAAGCAACATTTGGGGGCTGGGGAGGTAGCTCAGTTGGTAGAGTGCTCGCCTTGCAAGCATAATGCCCTGGTGTTGGGTTCAATCCCTAGCACCGCCCAAAAAAAAAAAAAAAAAAA
>JAJEJO010004394.1:97755-147245 GCA_020662805.1 Glaucomys volans
TTTATTTTATTTTTATTTTTATTTATTTATTTTTTGAACCAGGGATTGAACTCAGGGACACTTGGCCACTGAGCCACATCCCCAGCCCTATTTTGTATTTTATTTAGAGACAGGGTCTCACTGAGTTGCTTAGGGCCTCGTTAAGTTGCTGAGGCTGGCTTTGAATTCGCGATCCTCCTGCCTCAGCCTCCCAAGTGCTGGGATTACAGGTGTGCGCCACCACGCCCAGCTAGATCTTTATTTTATTCATGTATTTATATGTGGTTCTGGGATTCAAACCCAGAGCCTCACACATGCTAGGCAAGCGCTCTACCACTGAGCCACAACCCCAGCCCAACATCATTTCTTTTTTTTTTTTTTAAATTTTTTTTAGTTGTAGGTGGACACAATACCTTTATTTTGTTTGTATGTGGTGCTGAGGATCGAACCCAGGGACTCATGCATGCTAGGTGAGCGCTGTACCACTGAGCCACAACCCCAGCCCCCAACATCATTTCTTAACCATTACAACATTGGTGGGTTTGAATTCTTGGCCTATGTGACTGAAGACCATGCACAGGGAATTTACAATAAGTAGCTCACAGGTGCAGAACAAGGGCAGTAAAACACTTGCCAGTGTTTTCTTTAAGTAGCCTTTACCACAGGTAGCAGCAACTCAAGATCACTTGAGTTAACCTCCCTGAGTTATATTTCTAAGCACTAAGCCTACGAGGCTATAGTTTTCACAGCAATTAATTGGCCTAGCAATTAAATGATGTAGCTACATTCCTAAGGAGTTTAGAAAGTTACAGAGTATAAGAGAAGACTCTTCACTCCCATCTGTGAATCTCTGGCCTTGAAAACCTGGCACAGGGTGTCAACATTTCAAGTTTAGTCAGACTCCCAGCCATGGCTATTTACAATCCAGTAGTAAAAACCCACAATTAATTGGGTTTCCTGAAGAGAGGCTGACAGAAGGGGAGGGGGGGATTTATGCTTTCCCTAGGCATTGTTTTTTCATCAAAATGTTCTTAAAATTTCATTTTACAATCAGGTCTGGTTTCTCCATCACAAGGTGGCAGAAGGAGGGGGATCGAGAGTTCAAAGTCAGCCTCAGCAACTCAGCAAGACCTGATCTCAAAATAGAAAATAAAGAGGGTTGGGGATGTGACTCAGTGGTTAAGTGTCCCTGGATTCAATCCCTGGTACCAAAAACAAAACCAAACAAAACCAAACAAAAACAAAACACCTTCCACTTAAAACCACATTGTGACATGGACAAAAAGGATAATTACGTGGGAAGAGCAACACAGTAGGAGTAACAAATGTCAGCGAGTTCTCGAATTGCTTGAAGTGTTTTTGATGTTTTTATTGCAATTTGGAGTTATGTCTTAGTTATGCCATGCTTCTCCACATGAAGCATGAAGTTGTAATATTTTTCAATCAGTGTTGAATGACATACCGAGTCTCAATGGCTTTATACATTGGGAGGCAATTTTTAGAGGCTATTGTGTTTGGAAAAGTCAGAATATGAGACCCCAAAATTGTGCCATAAGTTAGTGGCAGGGCTGGGATCTGCAGCGGGACTCATGCCTTGGTAGGAAGCTGGTTCATGTTTTGAGACACCAGTAGCTCCACTGTACCTACTCTGACTTCTGTCTGCACCATTCACAAGCTGACTTCTTATTTTCCCCACTTTGGGGCATTTTCCACACTAGTGACTCATGCCATCCTCTGCATGCCCCCTATGTATCCATCCATGTGGTTCTTTCATGCCAGCCTCTGCACTGGGCACTGAGGATGTGATGGCAGTGGGCAGTCCTATCTGTCTGTTGTCTTCCTTCCTTTGTATACCTTTGCTGGGTTTTTCTCCTCTGCCCCATCCTTCAGGATATTTCCCAGGGTGCACTGGAGTGAACTATGCTATTGACTTAGACTGGACACATTTTTGTCTTTCCACAATGTCTGAACTTATTAAATAAGAATAAATTCATAAACAACATCACTTTCATTGGCTTTAACTCACCAGTTACACAGCAATCATAAGCTCTTTTATCCTACTCCGAACTTAATCACTAATATCCATAACACTCAAGTCCCACATCCCACTTCACACAATGGTTAAGTATCAGTCACAGAAAGGTGAGGAGGGTTTAAGGTGGCCACAAGGGTTGCACTAGGAACAAAGGCAGAGCATGGACACAAGTCACCGCAGGTGGCCAGCAAGGGCTTAAAACCAAGTCTGGAAGGTGTCCAGGGGGCGGTGCTGTCAAAAGGAGGTCCTGAGGGCAGACAGTTTCTAAGTGAGCTTGCATGGGCCACGTGCTACAGGCAGGAGACAGTGCTGAGCCAAAGCCTGGGCAGAGTTGGAAGTCTGCCTCTGTGTCGATTTTCTGGGCAAGGTTCATAACAAGTGACCAAGTGATGGGTGGGTCAGTGTGCTGCCACACCAGTTTGAGATACCTCCTTTTATGGGTCTTAGGTGAGGGGGGTTACATATAATGCGATTGAAAAATTTGTGTCTGGTGTTTCTGATATGATGTGGTATGCCCACTGTCCATGTGCTTCTCATTTAATTTGATATGTTCCCAGGTAGTCATTTTTTATTGGTATGAATAAATCATGGTTGTGCTGGGCAGATAGTGGTTGTAGAAACAAGGCTTAGTCGTTCTACCTTGGCACTTGTACTCAGAAATGGAGAGACTCATGGCAAAATGTTGCTATATGATATGGAGCAACTCAGAGCTAGGCACAGCCTAAAAACTGCTGTTCTATACCACACAAGTAACTCAGACCAGGACAAAGCCTGACCTCCAGTGGTCCTCAACCCTCATTCCCCTGGAGCTTGGCCTGGACCATTTCAGCTGCTCTCCGGGGGTTGCAACCACCTCCACATCTGGCCCACACCTGTTTTGTTCAGCTATGTGTAGAACACTGCCACCGGAGATGCAGGTTTAGTAAGGAAGATGATAAATTCCATTTAGCTTTGTTCTGGCCCCAAAGAACTTCCAGGCCTTCCGTTCAGCTATGAGAGCCACCTGAGGCAGGCCTGTTACCTTCAAGGGAGTCTCAGGGATCTGGGGTTCATTGTCTCTGCTCAGCAGAGTTGACAAAGAGGACACAAAGACAGCAAGTAAGCAGCAGGTTGATTGAAAGAGCAAAAGTAACAGTGACAGAACTTTCTTCAAGAGAAGGGACGCTTGAGCCAGATAGGAGAGTACTGGCTTGTTCCTCTTATGAGCTTTGGGTTTTCCTTCCCGATCTCCTCTTCTCCACGCTCTCCTTATTGTCGCTCCCAGGCATCCTGTGTCCACACGTCTAGTTCAGCCTCTCTGTTGGATCCCAGCTCAAGTCCGCCGGAACCGGAGCGCACCTGTTTGGGTTCCCCGCCAACCTCCAGGGCACCCTGCTCCGCTAGGAGGCTGGCCGTGCTGGAGACCCTCTTTGCGTTCTTACTGTCTGGACCTGCCCCAGCCGCCTCCTTCACCACCTCCCCGCACGGGGCGCAGTTCCCTCCTGCGATCCTGGGTGCGGCCCCCCTCTCACCCTTAAAGGGTCTGCGGAGATGTCCCTTTCTCCCCGACCTCCTCTTTGCCTCGCTCCCCAGCCCAGCAGCCAGGGGCAGTCCCCGCGCTTGCGTCCAGCTCCCCAGAGTCGTCCGCCCCGCGCTAACCCCAACCCGAGTCCTCTGGGCCCTCCAGGCCTCGCGCGAGACCAGCGGGCAGCGACTCCCGACAGGCCTCGCGCCGTCGAGGCGCGAGACCGAGGGCGCGGCCCTACCCTCCCGCCGCGCGTTCTGATTGGAGGGCTGGGGCGGGGCGGGGCTTCCGGGACGCTGGCGGGCTGCGCGGGGCGTTCCTGCCCCCCCTGCTGTTTCCGCGCTCGGCAGGCGGTTGAGGAGGCGCGACGCCGGCTTCCACAATGCTGCGCAAGCTCACGGTCGACCAGATCAACGACTGGTTCACCATCGGCAAGGCGGTGACCAATGTGGAGCTGCTGGGCGCTCCGCCTGCCCTCCCGGCGGAGGTGGGCAGGGAGGAGGCGCAGCGCAGGGACGCGGCCCCCAGTGCCGGCCCCTCGGCCCCGGCTCCAGCTCCAGCCCCAGCTCCGGCCCCACCGGCCGCCGCCCTCGGGAGGTAGGGCGTGGGGAGCGGGGCAGGGTCGCGGCGGCTAGAGGCCAGTGGGGCCAGTGCCCCGACGCGCGCCACTTGGCCCCCGGCCTGTCGGAGCCGAGGCCGCGGCTCGCGAGCTTTGCCCGGCGTTGCCGCTGTACCGACCGGCCCAGCCCTCGGCACCAGCTGTGGGTTTCCGGAACCGGGCAGAGTTCCCGCGGTTCCTTTCCCAGCGCCCACGTGACCGCGTGACTGCACGTGCTTCGGCGCAGCGGCGGCTGCGGTCGAGGAAGCCGCCCGAATCTTCGTGGTCGCCGGGAGTCGGTTCACATTAGGGGTCGCGCTTGGTGTCTTGCTTTCCGCAGACTGGGGCTAGCGTGTGCCTGCCTGTACTTGCCACCATTCAGTCTGTGGAGCGGTTTCATTGCCTAGAAATCGTACGCTTCGCGCGTTCATCCCTTACTCAGCCCCAGTGCACCACTGGTCTTTTGTTCTGCTTCCATCGTTTTCCCTTTTTCAGAATGCCCTGTGGTTGCAAGCAACAGTATGTAGCACTTTTGTATCCTCGTCTTTAACTTAGTGACCTGCATTTGACATTCCTGCCTTTTCATGGCTTGGTAGCGTTTCCCTTTTTAACAGTGATTGATCCTCCATTGGATGTACCAAATACATCTGCTGAAACTTGGTTGCTTCCAAGTTTGAGCAGTTGTTCGTAAAGCTGCTGTAGAGTCTGTGCAGGTTTTTCTCTGGCCACATTTTCATTTAATTTGGGTAAATACCAAGGTTTGTGAACGCTGGATCTTTGTTCAGTTTCATTAAACTTTCTCCTCTCATGATTCTTTGGCTTAAGTAGCTGCTCTTACTCTGTTCATGTAAATTTGTTGGAAATAAGGCAGGGGGATAGCCTCTGTGTTTCAGAGGAGACCTGGATCTGGTGTCTAATAAAAACAGCCTGAGAAGTACCCCTCGCTAAGCTGGAGAATATCCATTACTCTGCTCCACCCGGAGTTCAGCACCTTTGAAGTTGGGAGTGTGGTTTTTGTTTTGTAAAGTTATTCTTCTTGGTAGGTTACATCTGATTTGATGGTTACGCCAAGACTATGGGTCAAGTTTTTGTGTGTTGCTTCAAGTCTTTGTAGGGTCCCTTTAAATGCAACCCTGGGGTTTTTGGTAATTGTTTTCTTGGAGACTTGTCAGGGGGAAAGAGACCCCTTGTGCAGTTTAGGAGTGGTTGTTTTTTGTATTCTTTCCTTGAATGACTCTGGTGAATGATTCTGTGCACCTTCTCTACTCAATGTAAACTGGTAAAACGAATTGCTTGAAATAACTCAGTTGTGATATTGGGATTAAATTATTATTGACCTTGTCAGAAATAAAAATATAGATTTAAATGTCACTTTAATTACTAAGGATCAATTTTTAAAAATTTACAGTTCTTGGAACTGGGGGTGCACCTCAGTGGTAGAGCCTGGTAAATACAAGACTCTGGGTTCAATCCCCGGAACTGTAACATAAATAGATAGGTAACCCTGTTCTTTATGGGCTAAAACTTTTATAAATCAATCAAAATGAAATTTCAGAGCAATAAAATGTAAAAAAGACAAAAGCCCATTTTATTCTGTTGGATTCAACATGTGTAAGATTATAAAATGGTCAAATGATTTTTTTAATTTTTAAAATAATTTTTAGATGTTGATAGACCTTTATTTTATTCATTTATTTATATGTGATGCTGAGATTCAAACCATGCTTTGCACATGCTAGGAAAGTGTTCTACCACTGAGCCACAACCCCAGCCCTCATAAAGGTTTTAATTTTTGTACTTAGTTATAGGCAGACAACATCTTTCTGAGTAGTGCTAGCTGAGATGACATTCCTCTGTAAGTGCCTTTCTGGGCTCTAAACATGTATATCCAGTGCCAGAGTTTCTAGCATGTAGTAGACACTCAACTACTTAATTATCATAACAACTCTTTGGCATTATTAATCATCTTTGATGATTTGTAGAGGAAGAAATAGGTTTGGGTAGTAGAGTGATTTACCCAACTTCATGTAGCAAATGGTCATGATAGGCAGAATGACCCCCAATGATGTATGCTATAACCCATGCATATGTAGTGTTACATAGCAGAAGGGAGATTGGATTACCTGAGTGAGCTCAATATCATCACATGAGCCCTTAAAAGAAGAGAATTTTCTGTGGCTGAAGTTAGAGGTTTGAAAGATTTGAAAACATCATGGCCAAGGTTTTTTTTTTATGAAAAGTATAAAAAAGAATGTGAAATCTGAGACGATATTGACTGACAGCCAGTAAGGAAATGGACCTTAGTCATATAGTTGCATGGAACTGAATTTGGCTAACCACCTGAATGAACTGTCAGTAGGGAATGCAGCCCTGCCAACACCTTGATTTTGGCTCATGAGACTCTAAGCAGAAGACCCAGTGGAGTTTAACTGGACTTGGGAGGTAATCTGTTGGTTTAAACTGCCAAGTGGGCGATCTTTTGTTAGGGCAGCATTGCAGTTAGGACACCAACACAGGTAGAGCCGGGTTGCAAATTTTGGGTGAGTTGACCCATGAAATCTGGCACACAGTGGGTGCTCAAATGTAAATTGAAAGATATCTTTCCAGTAAAGAAGAGTTCTGCCTGTGTTTTGGGCTTTAGTTAGAAAACGTTTGACATGGGAGAAGGTGGCTTTCACAGCCTGGGGCTGGCCCACAGTACTGTGTGTGGGCTAGTCACTTAGTGGTCATTGCAGTGAGTCACTGGTGTCCAGTCTGTGAGAATGTTGGTAAATCAGCTTAATGAGCAGTGGCTACCAGCACTGAAGTAGTGAACAGGAAGATACCTGACTGTATCACAGGTAGTTCAGAGAACTGCTTTGGAAGGTGTGTGTATGTGGGTGAAGAGAGGGCTACAGTTCAAGCTTATTTTCAGTGGGGAAAGCCCTGCTTGCTCTCCTGCAATGAGAGGTTGGAGTGCTGGGCTGGTTGGGCTTGGCCAAGTGAGTGTGCAGGAGGATAGTTTGAAAATCTCGCTTCCAGTGGTGAGGGGCTTCCCCTTCCTCCTTCTTCACGTGGTACTGGAGCTTACTGTTCTGATAGTGGATTATGCCATGTTGTCCTTACTTTCCTGCTGCTTCGCCTTGGCATGTGATAAAGGAAACCCTGGAGGCTGTGCAGGGCATTTTGAACATTCTCCTTCAGGGCAGCCACTCTGGCTCCCCTCAGTGGTGGCTGGGAGCCATGCCTCACTCCCATTGTCCTGCCCAGTACTGCTTTGTGCCTTCTGAGCTGGAACCTCCTCTCTTCAAGGCTTATGCTAACTCCCAGCTCATGACATTCTTGTGTAATTCTCAACTGTGTGCCTTTGACTCAACATCTTCAAAGTGTGCACTGTCCCAGAGGCTTCCCTACAGAGAGCTTTCGCCCAGATCCCTGCTTCTGTGTCTTACTGTGAGCTGAATGCCTGCTGTGTTGGACATTGTACCAGGTGGCAGTCCTTCCCACAGATAGGGGAAGTCTCACTCTTTGAGGGAGTCAGGCATCAGAGAAGTACAAGCATCAGTTGAGGAACTGACCTCTATCCAGTCTGCATTCTGTTGTATTGGAGAATACATGTCTTTGACTCCAAATCATATTGCTTTTTTCTTTTTGTCCTATTGCCTTTTGGTATTTAGGCCCCACACAGATGTTAATGTATATCTTTGTAATTCCTGTGTTCTATTCACTCACTGTAGTAGTTTGGATCTCAAATGTCTCCAAAGGCCCATGTGTTAAAGGATTGGTTCCCATGGTGGTACTTTTGGGAGATGGTGGAACCTTGAGAGTTGAAGCCTGTTGGGAAGTCCTTAGGTCATTGGGGGCACACCCTGGCATGGGATAATGGGATTCCAAACCCTCTCTCTTTTTTGGGCCATGAGGTGAGTGGTTTTGCCTTGCCATGTGCTCCTAACATGATGTGATGCCATGATGGGGCCAGTTGATCATGAACTAGAACCTTCAAAATAGCGAGTCAAAATAAACCTTTTCTCTTTGTAATTACCCCAAGTATTTTGTTACAGCCTTGGATAGCTGGATAACATGCCACTCAGTCCATGTTTTTTAAAGATCTTTTGCCTAACAGATTGTTTGTTAGATAATTTCCCCATTGATCAAAAAAGCACTGGAGTATCCTGTGTTTACTATGTGCAGCTGGAGTAGAGGAATGAAAAGGAGATAAAAGATTAGGCCAGAGAGGTAACAGGGATCATGAGTTGTCTATTAAATCATAGGACTTTGCTGCTTCATTTGTGAGAGCTGGGAGCCACTAGAGGAGGTTTTGGTGTTCTGAGTGGAGCTGTGACATGATGTGACTTATGGCGGTACCAGGATCACTGCTGCATGATTTAAGGAGGTCAGGGGTAGAAATAAGATCAGGAAGGAGTTTGTGGATATCATCTGTGATGGTTAACTTATGTGTCAGCATGGCAGAGTCACGGTGTCTAGACACATGGTCAGGCACTTCTTTGGATGTTTCTGTGAAGGTGCGTTTTAGATGAGATTATTGTTTGAATTGGTGGATTTAAAGTAAAGCAGTTTACCTTTCATGGTGTGAATGGGCCTTATCCAATTTTTTGAGTCCTGAATACAGTGAAGACTGGCCTCACTTCAGCAAGAAGAAATTCTGTCAGCATATGAACATGGGATGTGGACTGCAGCCCCTTCTTGGGTCTCCAGCCTGCTGCCCTGCCCTACAGATTTTGGACTTGCACCTCTATGTGTGAGCTAATTCCTTAAAGAAAATCTCTCTGTACACATATCTTCTTAGTTCTGTTTCTCTGGAGAACTCTGACTAGTACATCATTCTGCAAAGAGATAGGATGGTGGTTTAGATCAGGAAGGTAATCGGGGGTGGTAAGCAGTGGTTGAATTGGGGATATGCTCTTCTTTTTCTTTTTCATTGCGGTGCAGGGGATTGAACCCAGGGCCTTGTGCTTGTGAGGCAAGCACTCTACCAACTGAGCTATAGGGATATGCTCTTAAGATAGAAGTGAGGACCTTGTAGCTGTCCCAGATACAGGATATGAGTGGGGAAGTGGTCAGAGGTGGCATGAAGGTTTCTGGCTGAGCCATTGGAAGGTGTTGCAATCAATGAGGAGGGCAAGACTGCAGGAAGAACTGGCCTGTGGAGGGCTGTACCAGGAGTTTGACCTTGAAACGCCTCTTGGTAGTAAATGTACAGTTTAGAGTTGAGTCAAGAAGTCTGATTGGAATTAGATACTTGAGGGTTAGGGCTTTGGGCCCAGTGTGGCAAGACCACTCAGACTGCAGGTGCTAGATCCTGGTTGGGGGGTGTAGAGAGAGAAGAGGTCCACAGCCCAAGCCGGGGTGCTTGGTGTTCAGGGGTTGAGATGGAATGAGCGAAGGAGACTAGGCAGGAGCAGGGGAAGGGTCAGAGGAAAACCAGGGAGTGAGGCTCCAGCAGACAATGGCTTGCTTCACATCCTGCGTGTGAACTTTTCCTACTTTATGGAAGTTATTTTATGGGTTGTTTCCCCACAGAAGAACTTATTGAAGACAAATTATCACTAAATCTCTACCACTTACTGAAGTCCTTATCACATAGTAGGAAGGCAGATATTTGAATGAATGAACTGCATTAGTAGGTGCCAGTTATTGAGTGCTTACAGTATGCTAGTACAGTTGCATTGTGCCTTGATCCTTGGGCCATGGGCGTACGTGAGTGTGTATGTAGGTGTGCATTCAAGCAAGCTAGTGAAAACTGGGGGATCCTGACGCCTGTGCTGTGACTTACTTCCAGACTTGGAGTGCAGCTCGCTGTTTCCATACCGCCACCCTAGACCATCCACAGTCAGCTCTTGCTTGCACTGTTATAAAATCCCACCATTTCTGGCTGCCTCATTTTCCACCTTTGCTTACTAATGATCTGTTCTAGCACTTGAAGGTGGCCTGGCATGAGGTCAATACCAGTGGTCACTCTAGGGTCTTTTAGGAGACTGCTCCTGGGTGTGATTTAGACCCAGTCATGCCTTGCCCGACGTTGCTTTGTTTGGCACCTGTGTTGTCTACTCCTCTCTTTGGGGCACTCTGGCTATGCTTGCATTTGTCTCTGTGTCTTGAAGATACTAACCCCATTCCCACCACTCAGCTTGTGCATTTTCTCTTCCTTCTGTGTTGATTGTCCCCTCTCTTTTCCCTGTTTCTTACCATGACAGATTTCTTGCATCATTGGGGCCCTGTTCAAATATCTGCTCCTGAGAGAAATTTCCTATGGCTCCCAGAGCTAAAGAATTAAGTCCTCTACCTTCTTTTCCAATCTCTCTAGCCTGTTTCACCTTCTTTCTTCCTCTAAGCATTTACATATGCCAAGGGCTTATTTGTGATAACCAAAGACTGGCTCTGCCAATCATCTTCACACTTGTGTGATTGTGGATTGGGCCCCTTCCCCACCCTGGAGACCAGGAGAATTCTGAGATTATTCTGAGACTGGAATTGATGGTAGAGAGTGCTGTCATTTACTGAGATGGACAGTGCTATTTGATGAAGTGTTTGCACAACTGTACTTTTAGTGTATGTGTGTTGGGCATTGTCATGATGGTTATGTTCCAGCTGGTTTCTGTCTTGAATTTTGTTCTTTTAGAAAACAAACTCCTTTGATTGGTGGTTTTGAGCATGTTGATATTTATTTTGTTTTAATTTTGAGACAGGGCCTTATCAAGTTGCTGAAGCTGGCCTTGAGCTTGCAGTCCTTCTGCCTCAGCCTCCCAAGTCACTGGGATTATAGGCGTGTGTTACCTTGCCTTGTGGTAATTATGTGGACTTTGAGGAAGTGTTGAGCAGGCAACTGGTTATTTTACATTTGGAGCACAGAAGGTAGGTTCAGACAGGGCAAGTGAGGCAGACCAGGTGCATGCGATTCCCATCTGCTAGTTACCTCATGCTGGGCGAGCCATCGAATCCATCTGAGACTGCTTGCTCCTCTCAGGTGGGAATAATGTCACTCACTGATTTACAAGGCTGGGATTGAGTGGGAAGGTGCACATGTTCCTGGCACACGGAGGACTTACTTGAGCATCATTCTGTGGGTTGGCTGGTCAGGAGTGCTGTCCTTGGAGAGTCTGGTGTGTCGGACTGTGCAGAGCGATTTCCTGTGGACATTTTTACTTCTCATGGTTCCCTGCGACTGTGCCACAGTTTCTTGATTAAGTGTGCCTACAGAGTTCCTAGTCATCCTCCCCTTTATTATCCTTTGTTTTTTTTTTTTTTTTTTTTTTTTTGCGGTGCTGGAGATTGAACCCAGGGCCTTGAGCTTGCAAGGCCAGCACTCTACCAACTGAGCCATATCCCCAGCCCCTATTATCCTTTATCCTTTGTATTTTGACCCTGATTCCTTTGCCAGCTTTAGGAATTATAAATAGTCCAGTTAATTAAAACCTTGATCTATTAATATTCAGGAAATTATTTGTGTTAAAATTTCTATTTGATTTGTTGATTTTCCAGAAACAACTCTAGTTTTTAATTTCATAAGCCAGGACTTTCTTAAGGTACACCTTTACTAGGTTATTGCCAATTATAAAACAAGAGAGAGAAATTCAAAACTCAATGTATTCTTCCATTCCCTTCTCAAGTCTGGCTGTAAGATGAACTGTGGGTGACAGAGTGGCAAGGTGTGCATTCTTTCTTGGACTGGTGGTGTGGCACAGCTCACTACCACTTCAGTCATGATGGTGCACAACTGAGGCTGAGGCAAGAGGTTCAAGTTTAAGACCAGCCTGGGCAGCTCAGTGACATTCTGCCTCAAAATAAAAAATACAAAATGTGTGGAGGGGGGTGTACCTCAGTGATAGAGGTCAATCCCCAGCACCTCAAAAAAAAGGGAGGAAAAAAAGGGAATGGTAAGGGTTATAAGATTCTAGCTTTTGAACAAAAGAATAAATTTGGGTAATGCATCATTTTCTACTTTAATGAAATTATGAAATATAAAATTTTATTTATTAAATAATTTGCTGGGCTGGGGATATAGCTCAGTTGGTAGGGTGCTTGCCTTGCAAGCACAAGCACCACAAAAAAAAATTTGCTATTTTACATGAGCATAGATTTTTATGTCAGGATTGAAAGTTTTTCTTTGATGGCATAAGAAATCAGTCCATTTATTTTTACTGATACACTGTAGAGATGTTTTTAAAAAAATTATTTTTGTAATTATAGATGGACAAAATGCCTTTATTATTTGTTTATTTTTATGTAGTGCTAAGGATCAAACCTAGTGCCTCACACATGCCAAGCAAGCAGTCTGCTACTGAGCTACAACCCCATCCTCTGTAGAACTGTTTTTTAGTACTTTCCTTTAATGTTAAGATAGAAAATAAGTATGATTAAAAAAGAATCTGAGTCAGGATAAAGCACTGCTTTGTTTTTAAATTGCAGGTTATTTCCTCCCTCTCTACCCCTTTCCCGTCCCCAGTGGAGAATGACATCACATAATGGGATATTTACTGCATTTCACTGTTATATTGTAAAGACAGGATTCACATTAATCATTTATTCTATACATAGCCTATTGGAATAAAAATCAATGTTAACAAAGTTTCACACAGAATATATCAAAATTCATACTAAATTGCCTTGGTTCCTGTGAGATGTGGTTGAGGGATAAGAAAACATTTCAGACATTTTAAAAAAATATTTAGGAAACATTTTAGTTAAAAGCATATTGTTCAGTGAGAACACTGCATATTTAGAGTGGTTAAAAAAGAACAGTTTAAAACAGGGTACATCCATGGGAATTTTAACTTCTGACCTCATAACAAATAAAACTGAAGTCACATCACGTTTGCTTAGTATTAGGAGTGCTGGTTCTAGGATGGCACAGGGGCACCTGGTCGTGGGAACCTTAACGTGGTGGGCAGTAGTACGGGAGGTTCCATGCTCTGTACGAGCATGCTGGGAGCCTGTTCTTGCTGTTCCTGTCTACATAACTTGAGATGGTGGGTATTTCATCTTTTTCTGGACTCTTGGAGCTTTCACCTGGGAGTGCTGAGTGGGGGGAACAGCCTATGTCCCAGGAGTGCTGTGGGCCCTCCTGCTGAGTCCCTTTGTCAGGACTACTGAGGAAGTCTTTCAGAACTTGCTTGAAGATGTAGACTATTTCCCAGGGCAGTACATCATTTTCTGCTAGAACTTCTCGAAATCTAGGGGGAATGAGGGAATGAATATTCAGTCAGAAAATTTCTTTTGTCCTGTCCCTTCATCTCCAAAGTATAGCTTACATAATGTGATTGATACATTTTGATAATATGCACATGGCTCTAAAATTATGCTTCTAGTAAAGAAATTTTGATTCTAATTAAATTTCCTACCAGTGAGATATCCACAGATATTTTTGTCCTCTTATCTCTAGGGATTTTGGTATGTATTTGGTATATGTGATTAAGGAATTTACGCACTAGATCACAATTTCCAGTCTAAATATGTGAGGAGCTTAGACCTGGATGTAGCAGATGTCACAGAGAACACAGTATTTTTACCTGCTGAGAATAGTTCCCGTTTGGCAAGGTTGAACTTGTGAACAGAGAACTTCAAGTTGTCTTTGCTCGGTAGCCGAGATGGTTGTGTGGGGACTTTGGTAGTTTCTCAGCCAGTTGTAATCCACGCCTGTTTTTTTCACTTTTTGCTCATTTTCAATCTCTTGTATGAATCTCTCTCGTTCCTTTAGATGCCATTTTAATTCCCGAAGCAGAGTCTTTGTCACAATATCTGAGCCAGCATAGTGTGTGGGTTTATAGGAATCATTTTTTGGCCATTTCATCCAACCAAAGAGTGGCATTTTTAACCTGTGGAAATATCCGCACTTGTTAATGTTCGTGCAGTTTTATGGTTCTCATCAGCAAATGTTTGTTTGTTTGAATATTGAAACTGCCAGAAAAGTGCATGAGTTTTTTGGTGGCTAGATATGCAGGTCAAAATAAGATTAAAACATGGATTAAAGTCTTTAAATTTCTAACTAGGTCAATGCCTTTTACCAAGCTTTGAAAATGCTTTTATATAGCTAAGCAGAAATTAAATACATAAAGTCAGAGATAATCTACGAACTGAATAATACCTGAAAATAACACTTGCTATTAAAAGTTCTCAGGAGGCTGTACAGTATTAAGGTATTGGAAAGTACTGTCAGTGGACGCGCTTTTGGTCTATGCTTTGTACAGAGAAGGCTTAAAGCTTACCTGCTAAGTTGAGGGATCTGACGTGGGGATGCTGCCAGAGTTTCCTCAAATTGGTGATGAAGCCGTGCCTCATTCAGGCATGTCTTGTTCTCTTGGATTTGTCCTCTGTTGAATGAGCCTCCTGATTTGCCCACTGAAACTGTATTTGAAATAAATAACTTTCCGTGTTAGGAATGAGGTTGTGATGTCTTCATTTGGAGAGTGCTCATTAATTCACCTTGTAAGTAAGCTAGAAGAAATGACAAAAATAACTTACTGTTTAATCTTCCCAAATTATATAATGGCCTGCCTTATGAATGCAGCTCATTCTATTTGAAAAAGATGCCGGCAGCTATGGATACTGGTCCCAAATGTGTTCCGACATGTCTTTGGTAGTGACGAGGAGCCTCAGCTGAAGCACCACAGATGCGCTCCTGGCTGGAGTGAAGACTGTCGCATGATGTGATGCTTTGCTGTGCATAGCTGTAGGTCACAGTTTAGTGCTGTATTTTTATGCCTGTAGAGCTGTAGAGCTCTAAAAATAACCATGTTGCTTTTATTCTTCAGCTTAACTTTCAGGCCATTTAGAAGCCAGGTCACTGTCCCCTCTAATGAAAGCAGGAAAAATAGATCAGGCGTGATCATCTGCAAAATGCACACTCCGAGAAGTTTTGTTGTAAATGAGCATGCTGACATCAGTCATGTGTGAAATATTTAGCAAATGTTATATTCTATATTCCTTTTCTTGCAAAATAGTTAGATTTGCATACTTAAGCAAGAAATGCTAGAGGACATTATATACACTGAAGTAGGTAACTTTGTAAGATTTACTTGATAATCTCTGGATATAAAGTCGTAAGGCAATAATGGGTTATTAGGAAAAAACGGATGAAAGAACATGTAGTTAAAAGCCCAGTCCTACAATTCTCATAGAAAGCGCTTTGGTGTTTTGTCTTGGAGCTGCAGATGAAGCTCGGTTTAGGTGAGTGCTGGTGTGCAGTGCTCTTTATTGTGTTGATTTCTTCTTGGAGTAAAAAAGGTCTCTAGCTCCATTGTGAAGTAACTACACAGTGGCTTTTCCTTTTATAATTTTGTTTCTTCTGTTGTTTTTCCTTCCAATGAGCTGTTCTCGTCAGACCACCGTGCAGGTGGTGGTCCTGAGAACTCGGACGTCAGGGTCCATTACCCTCACTAGCAACCTTCCACCTCTGCTGCATGCAGCTCTCTGAGAAGGGAAGGAATGAAGTTCAGCATGACAGAAACATCCTGCCATGTTTTGTTTTGTTTTGTTTTTGTTTTTGTTTTTTTTGAACCAGGGATTGAACTCAGGGACACTCGGCCACTGAGCCACATCCCAGCCCTATTTTGTATTTTATTTAGAGACAGGGTCTCACTGAGTTGCTAAGGGCCTCGCTAAGTTGCTGAGGCTGGCTTTGAACTCGCGATCCTCCTGACTCAGCCTCCCAAGTCGCTTGGATTACAGGCGTGCGCCACCGCGCCTGGCTCCTGCATGTTTTGTACTGCAGTCGCAGTGACCCTTGTAGCTTCTTCCTTTGAATAGCCTTCTTGTTACTGCTTTAAAATTTCTTTCTTCTGAAGGGATGAAGAAAATATCAGAGTATATTGAGTACGGACACAAACTAGATTTCCACTCGAGGTCAGTGCAGCCTTGTTATCCCTTCCCACCCGGCTCTTCGCCTGCTGCCACCCAGTGCCAGACCTGACTGTCTCACTTTTGCTTGCTTCTGACCCCTCAGCTCTAATTACACTGACTCTTCTTAAATGCTTATTCTTTCTCTTCTCTATGTAGCCATGCTGTAATTCTTTTTCAGGGCCCAGCTCCAATACCAAATACCAACTTTTTTTTTGGCAGTACAGGGGATCAAACCCAGGGGTGCTCTACCACCGAGCCATACCTTAGACCTTTTATTTTTTATTTCAAAACAGGGTCTAAGTTGCTGATATTGGCTTCAAACTTCTGATCCTCCTGCTTCAGCCTCCCAAGTTGCTGGGAGTATAGATGTGTGCCACCATGTCAGGCTCACAATTCTTTTCTTACCACCTCAGCTCACACAGAGTACCCTTCCTTTGCACTTACTTGTATAAACCAGTTTTTGTTGTTCTTGTGTGCTACTTGTATCATTCCAAATTTAATTAATTTCTTTCTCCTGATATTGTTAGATTGAAGTAGAGATGGCATGTCAGTCTCTAGTATTCCTCCTACTAATGTGTAGATGGAGAATGTGTGTGTTTGTAGGTGATAAAAATTTTAATAAATTTTTCCTGTTTTTCGGGGTAAAATGAGATTAACATCAGATTTTATTTATTAAATATTTTTAAGTTAAATGAATTATTTCTAATGAATTATAACACTGTTAGGGTATTTTATGTGGAAGCCAAAGCTTGAGCTGTGAAGTAGGGTTTTGATTGCTGGTGTAGTTTTCTAGGCTGTATTGTGTTAGTCAAATCGTGTAAAATTTTGAAAGACTCCAAGTAAAATAGGACCATACTGTTCACAATGAGTGTATCTATGTAAAATTTCAAGAGGTATAAGGAAGTCTATAAAAAGGTAAGTCTGGAAAAACAAAAATCAGGGATCCTTGAAAGGCAAACTCAGGAGCCAGGAACAGCTTTTCAGATAGTACAATCAAGATCATTGGATAAAGTTTTCAACAGTATTAGATTGTGAAAAAGAATTTTAATTATGGGGAGACTAATAAACTTGTTTTTTAATTCCTTTGTGATGGTATTAAAAGGTCTGGATTTTTTTTTAAGTTAAAAGTCACATTTCTATGGACGTTGTTTTTATAAAAACTGCAAGTAGGAGGAAACTCAACATAATAAATGCCACACAGAAAAGCCTGCAACTTGTGTTGTACTCACTAGTGAATGACTGAAAACTTTCCTTCAAGATCAGGAACAAGGCAAGGATGTCCACTTCCACCACTTCCTCTATTCAGTGCAGTATTGGAAATTCTAGGCAGAACAATTAGTCAAGAAAAAGAGTGGAGAAAGTTGTTAACACCAAGGTGGAGTGGAGTCTGGAGGTTTCGTATGAAGGTGGAGCCCTGTGCACTTGCCTGCCATGAGGACTCTTATAGACATTGTCGGAAGGGCCCTTATGCATATAAGAGCTTTTGCCAAGGCTTTTCCAAATTTTAGCTTGCTACATGAGTCACAAGGACAGCTAGCCAGGTACATAAGAACACACACCTGAAACTGTCTCCACTAATGAACTAAGTCACTTCCTATGACTAAACGCTTGTAGCCCTTGTACTCTTTGTCACAAAACAACTTTCATGTCCTCTTTTTATCTTTAAAAACCCTTGTCTTGGGCTGGGGGTATAGCTCAGTGATTGAGTACCTGCAGCATTCATGAGGCCTAGGATTTGATCCCCCACGACACCAAAGCAAACCAAAGGAAAACAAAAACCTGATCTTTCTTCACCTCCCCCTAGTAAACCCATTGTTATTAGGTCATGTTCATTCTTCATTTGCACTTGCTCTGCTCATTTCAAATTGAAATCATTATCATTGGAGAATCTCTGTTGTTATTTAGGTTGATAAAATGAAAGGTGTCAAATTGCATAGTAACAAGTACAATTACCTCTCTACAGTGATGTGATCTTACATAGAGAAAGCACTAAAGAATCCACACAAAAACCTGTGAGAACTAATAAAAAGCAATAGCATACAAAGTTAACCCATACCAGTCAGTTGCATTTGTACACACTAACAATAAACAATAAGTAACCTGAAAAGGGAACTACAAAAACCATTTATAACAACATCAAAAAGGATAGAATACTTAGGAATTAACCAAGGAAGGTATGATTAAAAGTACAAAAGATTGTCCAAAGAAGGAGCACAAGTGGAAATGCCCCATGTGGATGGGTTGGGATTGATCTAATGTGTTAATTTCACAGCTTCACTGTAATCTCATCAGAATATTGTGATATTTAGAGAGATGCAAATCAAACTACTCTTAAGATTTCATCTCACTTCAGTTAGAATGACAATTATCAAGAATATAAGCAATATTAAGTGTTGGTGACCATGTGGGGAAAATGTTAACTCATACATTGCTGGTGGGACTGCAAATTGGTGCAACCACTATGGAAAGCAGTATGAAGATTCCTCAGAAAACTTGGAATGGAACCATAATTTGAGCCAGCTATCCCACTTCTCGGTTTATACCCAAAGGACTTAAAATAATACTACAGTGATTCAGCCACATCAATGTTCATAGCAGCTCAATTCACAATAACTAAACTATGGAACCAACCTAGATGCCCTTCAACGGATGAATGGATAAAGAAGATATACATATATGCAAGGGAATATTACTCAGCCTTAAAGAAGAATGAAATTATGGCATTTGGAGGTAAATGGATGGAGTTGGAGAATATGCTAAGTGAAATAAGCCAATCCCAGAAAACCAAAGATTGAATGTTTTCTCTGATAAGCATATGCTGATCCATAGTTGGGGGTGGGTAGGGAAGAATGAAGGAACTTTGAATTATGCAGAGGGGAATGAAGGGAGGGTTGGGTGGGGAAGAACAGTAGAATGAGACAGGCATTATTACCTTATATACATGTATGATTACACTACTGATGTGACTCAGCACCATGTATAGCCACAGGAATGAGAAATTATGCTTCATTTGTGTACAGTGTGTCAAAATGCATTCTATTGTCATGTATAACCAATAAAAAATCTTGTGATGTATTTTGCAGAAATAGAAAAATCTGTTTTAAAATTCACATGGGATTTTAGACTGGGGTTGTGCCTCAATGAGGCACTGGGTTCAATTCTCAGCACCACATATAAATAAATGAGTAAAATAAAGGTCTATCAACATCTAAAAAAAAATTCATATGGATCTTAAGAGACCCTGAATAGGTAAAACAGTCTTGAAAAAGAACAAAACTGGAGGTACTCATATTTCCTGATTTCAAAACTTACTACAGAGCTATAGTAATTAAAAAAGTGTAAAGGCTTACATTCCAATGGAGTAGGTTAGAGAAAGCCCAGAAATAAACCTTTGCATATATGGTGGAATGGTTTCTGAAAGAATGCCAAGACCATTTAATGGTGAAAAGACCATTTGGTTTTTTCCTACAAATGAAGTTAAAAAAAATAAACCAGATATCCACAGGCAAAGAAGGAAGTTAGATCCTTGCCTTATGCCATATAAAAAATTAGCTGAAAATAGGTGAAAGACCTAATGTGAGACCTAAAACTGTGAAACTCTTAGAAGAAAACATAGGGCAAAGATTTGTCAGGGAGTTCTTGCATTGGACACTGAAGACCCAAAGAGCAAAAGAAAAAAAATTAGATAAATTGGATTTCTTGGAAATTAACATTTGTACATCAAGAGACTTGGAGGAGTCAAAAGGCAGTTCCTGGAATGGGAGAAAGTACCTGCAAATCATCAGACGACTAGGGATTAATATGCACACTAAGAACTCCCTTAAACTCCATTGCAGCAGCAACCATAAGCTCAATTTAGAAATAGGCAGTGGAGAACTGGGGCTGTATGTAGCTCATGGAAGAGTGTTTACTCAGCCCCCGAGAGGACCTGGGTTTCATCCCCAGCACTGCCAAAAGAGAAAGGGAAAAAAAAGGCCAAAGAAATTGAATGGATATTTCTCCAAAGAAGATATACAAGCTCATGAAAAGATGTAAATTGTAACTACAATTAGATACTACTTCAAATTCAATAGGATGGCTGTTATCAAAAAGACAACATGTTGGTTAGGAGGTTGAGAAACATTTTCATGAGAATGTAAAATGGAGCAGCCACTGTGGTAAGCATTATGGTGGTTCCTCAAAAAATTAAGAATAGAATTAGCCATATGATCCAGAAATTCTGCTCCTGGGTCTAATCCGAAAGAGTAGAAAGGGCTGCATCAGAGTCACAAAGTGCTGGATTCAACTCTTAGGTTCCCCCCACCCCCCAAAAAAAATAGAAGGTAGGGAAGAGATGTTTTACACCCACATTTGGCAGCATTGTTCACAGGAACTAAGTGCAGACATAACCAGTGTCCACTGACAGATGAGTGGTGTTTTGTTGTCATTTTCACTGCTGTGACCCAAAGACCCAACAAGAACAATTTTTAGAGGAGGAAAAGTTTATTTGAGGCTCAATGATTTTAGAGGTCTCATTCCATAGGTGGCCTCTCTCTTGCTCTGGGCTGACATGAGGCAGGATGTCATGGTGGAAAGATGTGGTGGAGGAAAGCAGCCCAGTACATTGCCAATCAGAAGCAGAGAGACTAAGCTAGGTCACCAGGGTCAAAATATAAGCCCCAAAGGCACACCCCTAATGATCTACCTCCTCTAGCAACACCCTGTCTTCCTACAGCTACCACTCACATTCCTGGTGGGATTAATGCACTGATTAGGTAAAGGCTCATAACCTAGTCATTTTGCCTCTAAATTTTCTTGCAAAATCTCACATGAGCTATTGAGGGAAACGTCATCTCTAAACCATAACATGGGTTTGTGGAATGTGGTCTCTTCTTGCAATGGAATACTGCAGCCTTAAAAAGGAAGGAAACTGTGACCTCTGACAACATAGATGAACCCCAAAGATGTGCTAAGTGAAATGAACCAGTTGCAAAACAGTACTGTGAGATTGCACTGGAACGAGGTGGAGTGCTGGTCTGTCTTAGAGAGTAGGAGGCGGCGCCAGTGCTGTGATAGAGGGAACTGGAGAGCTGACGTTTGTGGGTGTGGTGTTTGGATTTGTAAGGTGGGAACAATCGTAGAGCTTGATGGTGGCACAGTTGCACCTTACGTGCACACTTGACAGTCAAGTGGTGCACTTTGTAAATATGCCACAGCAAAAAACTGAAAGCTGCAGTTAATGTTTGATGAGAAACTAAGATGTTAAGTATTTCTCAGTATTATTTCCTCTTTAAAATATTTGACTTGGTACCAATACATTTCCTTTTTGAAGCTAAAAGTCACATTGCTGTGGGGTTGTCATATCTTCTTGATTTACAGGCATTCTTGGTGTGCTTCTTTGTAATGTGTGGCAGATGGGCAAGTCACCACAGTTCTTCTTGCCTTTTATATTTCTTAGAAATATTTGTCATAAATTTTAAATTATAGTTAATTAAGCTTATTCATGTCTTCTTTTTGACTTTTCCTTTTGTACTCAAGGCATTTTCTACACCCAAATTACCAAATATGGAATGTGGGCTTTATGGCCTTGAAAAAGGAAATACCTGGCTGTTTAGTTGCTTTGGACTTGTTCGAAGTTAGTGCCATGATAAGGGTCAGACTCTTTTGGTTACTTTGCATAGTGGTTATCCAAAACAAAGTAAGTGATTTTTGTTCCACCCAGGAGAATTTCCTGGTCTTCCTATGCCAAGTAATCTGGCATATATTCTGGGCATCTTGAATAGCATATCATGAGTGTCCTGTGGACATCCTGTGGGGCATGCAGGCGACCCATTTGTGCCCAGGCTGATAACTCCAGTATCTGGCTGGTTTTCAGAGCCATTGCTGTGCAGTCTACGACTGTCCTGCACGTGTGTCCCCTGGTGGCCGTCTGCTCTCACAGCTTAGTTCTGAGTCTGGCTCTTGAGGGCCAGACCATGCGTGAGCAGCCAGGGCTGACCCCGCACTTCCCCAGCAGCCTCAGGTCCATTTGTGAGCCTCTTCCTTCCTGCAGCTGTGACCACCATCATCCAGCTGCATCTGTGCCCTGTACCAAGCAGTGAGAGGGCAGAGTGGGAAGGAGCAGGAGGGACTGCCAACCCTCCGCAGCACAGATCCATGGAAGGGAGGCTCGGGCTCCTGCTAGCCCCTGTGGTGCTGCTGTTGCTGTTGCCTGCCATGGTATTGCTTGTGGGCCAGAGTGAGAGAATGGAGAAGAGAAGAGGCAAAATGGCAATTGCCCTGGTTGTGAGTCCTTGGTAGCCCCTGTGCTGCCCCTTGAGGCAGAGCTGGAGGCTTCTCCTGGCACTCTGCCTGGGCAGGGCTCATGTCTGGACTTTGCAGATCAGGAGATGAGGAGACACCAGAAGAAACAAGCCACAAACGCCCCTGACTTGGTGGGGGTTTTGCATCTTGGCCTTCTTCCCTGTGTGCATGCTGCTGTTTGCTTGTCAGAGGTCCCAGATGGCTGCGGGGTGCTCTGTACAGGGTATGGGACACTTGATTGATCTAATCCAGAGTGGGAGCTTCAGGATCATTCCTGTCCTCCCTTAGTTTTCCATGCCCTGCTTCATTTATTATGTCACAAGTGCAGTTGACCCTGCCTGTCCTGTTTCCATTGATCTCTGCTGCTCTGGTTCACTCCATGGTGGTTGGCCTTGATGGTAGGGGTCTGCTCTGTTCTCCTTCACTTGGAGTCAGATATGTCACTTCTCTGTGTACTCAAAATCCATATTACAGGCTGGGGAGATAGCTCAGTTGGTAGAGTGCTTGCCTTGCAGGCACAAGGCCCTGGGTTCAATCCCCAGCACCAAAAATGACGAACAAACAACAAAAAAACCCCATCTTACTCAGAACAACAGCCAGTATCTTTCTAGTTACTCCCTTTTCCTCCCAGGTACCCCCAGTCCTTCCCTGTACCTCTCTGGGTACCACCTTCCTATGATCCTTTTCTAGGCTCAGTTGACCACACTGGGTACACTCACACCTCAGGGCTTCCCAGGATTCTTGGGGAGAAGAGTATTTCCCATGAACAGCTATACAGCTTTTTAAAAAAATTTTTATTTTAATAATTTTTTTTAGTTGATAGACCTTTATTTTATTCATTTATTTATATGTGGTACTGAGAATCGAACCCAGTGCCTTGCACATGCTAGGCAAGTGCTCTACCACTGAGCCACAACCCTAGCCCTGTACAACTGTTTTCTTACCTTCTTCAGACTTTTGCTTCAGTGTAGTCTGTCTCCTTGTTTAATGTTGCAGTCCTTCTTGCCCCATCCTCTCTTCTGGTCTTATTTCCCCCTATGCTCTTATCTAACCTGCTTTATGTTTTACTCATTTTAATACTTCTTCCCGAGCTGGACTGTAAGCTCCATGAGGGCAGTCTGGGCTGGTGACTGTTCCAGCAGAGGTGCTCAGAAGAGTGCCAGGCATGAGGTCAGACCATAGTTACTTATTGAGTGAATTAGTGAACAAATATTAGGCAAACAGTAACCAAAAGAATGGTGATATAATCATTAGCATCAGGTAAAAGAAAGCTGTAATGCAAATAGCATTTTATTAAAGTGTATTAGGGCTCTCCAGAGAAACAGAACCAATAAAATGATTATTATCGTGAGAATTGTGTCCCAGGATTGTGGAGACCCTGACATCCCATGATATCCTGGGGAACCAGGAAAGCCAGTGATGTAATTCAGTTTGAAGTTTGAGGACCTGAGAATCTGGGGTGGAGGAACTGCAAGTGTGTGTATTGGAGCCCAAAGGCCAGAGACTCAGGCATTTCTGTGTCTGAGGGCAGGACAAGATGGTGGTCCAAGCTCAGAAGACAGATAACACTCTCTTCCCTCCATCTTGTTCTGTTTGGGCAGGCCTCACTTGGAAGATGACTTCTCACTCATGTTGGGGAGTGTCTGCTTAGCTGTTGGTTCAAATGCTGATCTCTTCCACAAGTGCCCTCACAAGATGAAGCTGGGTATGGTATTTTACCAGCTGTCTGGGCATCGCTTGGCCCAGTCAGGGTAGCCATCACGTTGAGTCTCAGTTTTGAAGAATCAGTAGTAAACACGCTCATTCCCTGACAACAGTTGACTTAAATTAGTCATTGAGAACAAAAGTGTAATCGAAAGCATGTTATTTATGTCATTGCAGTCGCCATTTTTATAATACTTAAATGTCCTGAGCGTTTTCTTCAACTGACATGAACAGAGCCAGGGCAGTCTTTAAACACCATTCGTATTAAGTAAGGGTATGCCATGGCTTTACATCGTCCCTCCCTTGGATGTGTTTCAGGTTTTAATCATCATGAATATGGTGAAAAGTGCCCTTCCTCCCTGGAGTTCTTCACACCCCAACCAGTTTTTCTTTCTCCACTGCATTTGTAGCGTCTGATGTATTGGGCTTGTTCACCAGGATGGTGGTTCTGTGAGGGTGAGGACGTGGCTCTGTTCACTGCGCCATCCCTGGTGTCTGAGAGCACCTCGCACATGCAGGTGCTCAGTTGGTGTTTGTTGAATGTGTGAGGCTTCCATGCATGTGTGCGTGCCTCTGTTTACAGGTGCATGGATTGTACTGAGGAAAGGTTTGATTGTAACCTGTGTGTTTCACAGTTTAGGAGATACCACCGATTTCCCTTTAAGATAAGTGGTCATACCACTTACCACTCTCCCCCTAAATATTCTGAGGTTGTTTGCTCTTTTTGGCAGTATTAGTGTGTGAAAAATGGGTTCTCATTGTTTGAGTTTGCATCTTCTGTAGCAGCGAGTTTGAGTGTGTTTTCATTTACTTCTTGGCTATTTGCATGTCCCCTGTAACTTAATGTGAACTAAGGATCCAGGAACTCTGGCACTTGGCAGTCTGGTGGTTTTTTGGGGAATAGTGTCCAATTTTCACTATTTTCAGGTCACTCAGCCAGAGGAGCTCGGAAATGGAGTATATTAACAAATACAGACAACTTGAAGCACAAGAATTTGATATGTATAACAGCGACCAACCAACCAGTGGGCCAGGTAAATAGGCATCTTTAAATATCTTAAGTGTGATGTGAGTGTTCACACATTACAGCGTTATGTTCTTAAAAGTTTAAGAAATATGGTATTTTTGTTAAAATAAGAAATCATATTGCTTGTTAATGTTTTGGGGCATGAGTGTATGAGAGGTTGTAGAATGATGTTCATTTTTTTCTCTTATAGTTTCAAAATGGTATTTTTTGGAATATTAATAATGGCTCCTTGCCTTATTATTAATTAAAACTACTTAATTTTTTTCTTTAAAAACTTACTATAGGAGTTTTTTTTATTTTTATAGTAAACATTGAAATGAAAATTTAAGCAAAGCAGAATGTGTAAAGTAAGAAGTAAAAGTTCTTCTTATATCCTTCTGGTCACAGCTGTTCAGTTTGGAACAAGTTGCTTGGTGCCTCCTTAGTGTCAGGTCCTGTCCATGGTGAACTTCCTACTGATCCAGCCAGGAAGCTCTGCCTCCCCTTTTTCTATCTGCTGTACCTATAAACAGAAGTTGGGGTTAGAAGAACATTTCTTTTTTTTTTTTTTTCTTTTTGTACTGTACCAAGGATTAAACCCAGGGGTTCTTAACCTCTGAGCCACATGCCAACACCTCCTTTTAAAAATATTTTATTTAGAGGAGATGGGGTCTCACTAAGTTGCTTAGGGCCTTGCTAAGTTGGTAAGACTGGCTTTGAATTTGTGAACCTCCTGCCTCAGCCTCCTGAGTCACTGGGATTATAGGCACGTGCCATGGTTCTCAGCTCCCTTTTCTTTTTTTAACCTTTTTAATGACCATGAGATATCATCCGAACCACAAGAGTACTATATTAATCCTTATCCTTCTTGGGATTTATTTGGGTTTCTTGACAATGTAGACGGGTATCTTTGATCAGTTTTGGAATGCTGAACCATTGTCTGTGGCACATTCTTTCTTTTAGTTTTGTGTTTTTCACTTTTTCATGGGAGTGGGGTCACTGCTGTAGTCTGGTTAATTCATTTATATTTTACCTTAAGGCAAAAACAGCCTGAAAGCCGGGGGCGCGGTGGCACACGCCTGTAATCCAAGTGACTTGGGAGGCTGAGGCAGGAGGGTCACGAGTTCAAAGCCAGACTCAGCAACTTAGCGAGGCCCTAAGCAACTCAGTGAGAACCTGTCTCTAAATAAAATACAAAATAGGGCTGGGGATGTGGCTCAGTGACCGAGTGCCCCTGAGTTCAATCCCCGGTTGAAAAAAAACAAAAAAAACCCAGCCTGAACCCTTTGCCTTCCTCTGTGTTCTTGCCTTAGTGTGGATGTTGGCCTGATGTATGTTCATTGGGTCCTTGTCCCTTCAGTGCCTTTAAGGAGATGTTTGTGTACTTCACCTAGCATCTTTAGTGGTCTCAGAAGAGAGATTTGTCCGAACAACCCAGTGCGTTATTACTAGAAGTGATAGTTCAGAATACGTGTGCCCTTTGATGCAGCTTCCCCTTATGCTAAGAACAGTACAAGGTCTGCACACAAGAATGTCAATTTAATCATTGCTTACTTATGGGAAGTCTGGTAAGTCTTGAACATCAGAATAAAGGGGTGGTGGGGTGCCATGCAGCCTCAGTGGGGCCTGGAGGAGCCCTGTGAGTTACTGTGGAGAGAGGTCTGTCATCTAATACTTCAATTTGGGGAAGCATGCAAATTACTTTCTAGATGACTCTATGCGATACCATCCTTCCTGGTATACACAGTCCATTGCATATTGCGTACTGGTCCTGAAGTCTGCCATCTGGGATTGCCACTGTTTGGAAGTTGCTAGATTACAAATGAATGCCTGCAGTTCAGAGTGTCTGTTCTCATAATTTGTGATTTTGACTCATGTTTGAAACTGCTCTTTGCTTTCTGTCTGGCATTCTAGTACACTTGGGAGTTTGTCACTGAGCAGTCACGTGAACTGCAGCTTTGGCTTACTGAGGAGGGCATGTTCAGTCACCAGCAGTCATTGGGGCGCTTGTGTGTCAGCACTGTAAGAGTCACGAGAATCCCTCCTTCTTCAGGGCTTACCGAAGTCAGGGAGTTGCATAAGTAAATGCTTTTGGAGCTAAGTACTCTGAAAGACAGCTCTGTGGGGCATAAAATGCTATTGATAAAGGGACAATTGGGCTTAGAGTGGAAGGGCAGGTAGAATTTAGCTCAGTGGCATTGTGGGGAGGGGCTCGTGGAGGGGAGCTTGTTCTGGTGCCTTGTGATGGTAGGAAACCTGGTGCTAGCCCTGAAAGAGGAGTCCATTATTGCTGGGAGTAGAGAGTGGGGTTGGGAGGGCCAGTGGGGCTGGATACAGCTCTGTAGGCTGGATACTAGCGCCCTAGCAAGGTCCACACCCCACTCCCAGAGCTTGTGAAAGTGCTGTGCAGTTGGTAAGAGGGATTGTGCAGATGTGAGTTGCAGATCTTGAGGTTTTCCAGGTGGCCCTGGTTTAGTCATGGGGTTTCCAAAGAGGGGAAACAGGAGGGTCAGTGCCATCGGGGAGCTGTGGGTTGAAGTGGTGTGAGGACCAGTGTGAGCAGGCAGTGTGGGGCAGCCTGAGAAGCCAAGAGGGTGAGGGGGAGGCCTCTGAGGGCCATCTCGCCTTGATCTTGCGTAGTGGACTAACTGGATCAGACCTAGAGCTGGAGAGAAGGAATGTGTGTGGAAGTGCGTTACAGCGGCCACAGGAAACTCGTGCAGCAGGGGCGAGATGGCATGCCCAGAGACAGGTCCCATAGCATGGCCAAGAATTTTGGTCTTAACAGGCAGAGCAGTGGGAAGCTACTGAAGGTTCTAGGTGGTGGTGGTGGTTGACGGTGGTGGGGGCTGTGAGTGTGAAGGGGAGAGACGGGTGTCACATGCTTAGGTTTGTGTTGGGGAAAGAACACTGTGGCTTTTTTGAGACTTGATTAGAGGGGTGAGAGTGAACTTGAGGAGAACAGCTGGGAGACACTGCATGGACCAGGTGGGACACTGTGTGGACATGCAGTGTGGATACACACATGCGAGTCTGACACCGAGCTGGTTCTATTTCTGTCTCCTTATATGAAAACCATGAGTAACACTGTTACCCCTAACTCCAGCCCAGCCTGCGGGCTTCAACTGAACATTGTGCTGTATCTAGTTGTAAAACACTTTTGATTTGGTGAAATATTGCTGATGTTTCATTCATAAGTATTTTAAAAATTGTTTCTAAGTAGAAATTCAAGGACAGATGCTCAGTGAATTTCTGTAGATAACTTTAGAATCATTGCCTGTCGTTGAAGGCTGATCAGTTTTTAGAGCTAGAGATGGAATGGCATTGGTAAGCAGAACCTCTCCTGTCCGGAGAGCCTGGCTCCGGGTCCAGGCCTCCTTAGGGCTCTTCTGCTCTCGTGTGGCAGTTGTTTGTCCCGGGGTAATGTCTTTGGGGGGTGATGAAGAGCCACAGTTTTGCCTCCTTTTTCATTTGGGATATCTTTAGTGGTTGTTCCTCCCTCCCCTCATTTAGTTTTTCTTAACTTTTAAGAGCATAGCCTCTGTAGAGTGTCTGAGAAGGGACTGTCAAGTCAGGCTAGTTTCGTGTGCAGAACCATTCTGCCCTTGGAGAACTTGATAGGGAATTAGCTGTTTGGAAGATTTAATTTTATGGTTAAGTCAGAAACACAGTAATTAAGCTTATTTTCTGTAGTGTCTACTGTCTGGGTGTTTTTTAAATTAGAATTTAAAATTTTTTCTACTATCAATGGACCTTTATTTTATTTATTTATATGTGGTACTGAGAATCAAACCTAGTGCCTCACAAATGCTAGGCAAGTGCTCTACCTCTGAGCTACAGCCCCAGCCCCCGTGTCTGGATGTTAAGGCAAGACTTGCTGTTATGTTCTCCAAATGAGCTGGTATGCCACTCATTAGTTAAAATCCTTTCTGTACTGTTTGGAACCTCTAATTATGAAACTTTTGATTAGATTTTAAATTGTGGGATTGCTTAAGGAGGGGAACTAGTGATTTTTAGGGTTTCCCTAGTTCATATAAAATATTTTAACGCTATTAACTTAGGATAAAGAGATACCAGAAAAAATGAGAGTAGCAAATTTTGAGGTGGCAGTCTTTGTCCTGCCACCTCTGGACTTGACTTTGTGGCATGTAGCCTGTCATCTGCTTTAGATTACATCCTCAGTGCTTCTCCTTTCCTTTTGTTGCTGATAGGAAGCTGAGGAGCCTCATGCTCTGTGGCCTCTGCCTCCCTGGGGCTGTGTATGCCGAGGCAGCTCCTGCAGTGCCGGGTCTGCTTCAGCAGTGACCTGGAAACGTCAGGTGGGGTTTGTGGCTCAGGGACAGGGTTGTTGTTTAGACAGTGCAGGGAGGGCTTTGGCATTTTTTTCCCTACGCAATTTCTATCTTTAAGTAATAACCTTCAAAATTCGAGTGATCAAGTCATATAAGTCACATCAGTATTGTCAGACTAACAGGGTTCATTTAGCGGCACAGTGAAACAGGGCCTCAGGTCCCTGAGCAGAGAGATGCAGCTGCCTCCTGTTTTGTCCTCCTCAAAGAACCTTCATTTTCTCCCGTAGGAGAGCTCTTTCCTCACCTCTGGCTCCCTCTCTATCCCTAGCATGTTCACTTGTCCCTCTGCCCCTGCTGTATGTCCTCACTCACCAGGTGTGTGGCTTTTCCCTTTCCTGATTGTGTTCCAAGGCCTAGGTATATGGACTGGGAAGGCAAGAAGTGTCAGTGACCCTCTTAAAAGCTGGGAGGAGTACTGGATGAACGTGAGGTGTGGAGGGAAACCCCCCCCCTTTATGGAGCCGGTGATCAGGTGATGCGAGAGGCCTAGGAAGCTTTGCAGGGCGGGGCTTGGAGAACATCCCCACAGCGGGCAGGAATACCGTAGGAGGAGTACTGTTTCACAAAGGAGCGTGTTTTTTCTTTGAGTGATTACAGCAGATCTGGCTCTTCTCATTGTAAAATTGATTTGGACACAGGGCAAGAGGGGTAGAGCTGTTTAATGTGGGGAGCTCTTGTTATGGGTGAGGTCCTGGGCTCCATTCCAGCAGGGCCGAAAACAAAATGGAAAAAAAATGAAAATAGCCACATCTTCTTTATGTGTTATTATACCAACTATGACAGAAAAACTTGGTGCATGTTTATCAGGTGGGACAATGATAGGGAGGAGCCACTGGAACAAAAAGGAAGGGCCAGCTGTGGGAGGGAGGAAAGGGGCTCCATGAGGAGAGGGTGCTCAAAGAGGGGAGTGACTTGGGGGAGAGAGAATACACCTAAAGAGTTTACTTATTTTGGAAATAAAATTTATTTCCCAGTGAATGCTTGCACCCCAGGAATTTGATAGTTGGTCAGCTTGCCAAGTGATGGCCAAAGGTGGTTCAGGGCTCCTAGGGCTCCTAGCATGTTTACTAGGGAGGAGCATTGAGACCTGCATGGCACCCTCGGCAGGGTGCTGTGGGCCCTTTCACCAGGCCTGGAGTTGGCAAGTTGTGTGTGATTTATTTGTTGGTTTATTTTAGTAGCAAGGAATGCACACTTAACAAATGGGTATATTAAAATTCTGTTTTGGCACTTCTTTATTTTTTTGGTACCAGGGATTAAACCCAGGGGTGCTTAACTACTGAGTCACATCCCAGCCCCTCCCAACCCCCTCCCTTTAAAAAGTTTTTTGAGACAAGGTCTTGCTAAGTTTCTTAGGGCCTCGTCAAGTTGCCAAGACTGGCTTCACACTTGCATTCCTCCTGAGTCACTGGGATTACAGGCATACACTACCACACCTGGCCATTTAAGCACCTTTCAATAAGTGATTTGTCCTGTTTTGCAGGACATTACCTTGGGAAGTAGTGTAGCTCACTGTGATGGAAGGATGTGCATGCTCTCTGTTCACTGTCCAAACTGATAATGGGCTATTTAAAAAAAATATATATAGTTTTTAGTTGTCAGTGGACTTTTATTTTACTTATTTATATGTGGTGTTGAGAATTGAACCCAGTGCCTCACACATGCTAGGCAAACACTCTACCACTGAGCCACAACCCCAGCCTTGATAATGGGCTATTAAGGGGAGTTGCCCTCCTTCTCACTGGTTTCTTCTGTCCTTTCAATGTAAGGGAAGTTTCTAATGAGCCTGCTGGTTGTATTAAGCTGTAGAGAATGTGTTTTTTTATTTGTGTGTGTACATGTACATGCCAGATAGATGGATCAGAATAACACTGGGTTCTTCACTTTGTGTTTTCTCAGATAAGCTAGACCATTGTATTTCTTTGTTTTGTCTGAATCCAGGTCCAAGGCCGCCTTTGGCTAAATTAAGCAATGCGACATGCATCCCAGAGACAACTTATAAATACCCTGATTTGCCTATAAATCGATGTAAGGAAGAGGTAAAATTATTTTTGTCATAATGTAATTTTGCTGGTTGAATAGATGCCTGAGACCCAATACTATTGATTTACATGTGAGAGTGAGCAGGCGAGCCCACCTGTGTGCAAGGCTCTGTGGATGGAGGCTAAGGAGCTTGCTTAGCCTGGGGCTCTGTGGAGGTGGTTCCCTGTGACCATGCTGCTGATTTTTCTGTTGGCTTGTGCTCAGTTTGTTCAGCCTCCATCCACATGCCTCTCCGCTCTAGGCTTGTTACTTGGCCATACCAGCCTTCCCAGTAGCTGTCAACATGGCTGGCCCTGCCCTAGCAGAGCTGCTTAAAGAAACTGACCCCCAGGTCTTATTATAAGAGAAGATGTGCCCCAGCATCTCTGTTGATTTCTTCTTGTAGTGTTGGCCCATATTTTTGCTGGTGGGTTGATTTTGTCAATCATTTACAGATCATTTTGTTAATGATGCCAGGCCAGGTCTAGCAGGAGGATGGTTGAGTTTCTGATTACTTACCTGTTATTAAACAGGTTAAAGTAAGTGTTTTGAAACCTTTACTAACTAGCCTAGTGGATAAAGCAGTTATAAGGAGAGAGAAACAATGAGAAATGTTCCAGATTTCATTTTAATTTTGTTTAAGGTTGAATTGTGCAACTTCTATAGAGTAGATATACTTTGCTAAATTTTAGAGGCCAATATTCAGAATAGTTTGTATTCTCTATCCATTGCTAGATGCATAAAAGCTTAAAGCGGGGGGATTGGTGGGGAGGAATCAGACTGAAGTTTAGAATATTCTGTGTAATCTATAAGTGAAGAAGTAGATGTTTGTTTAAAAATTCATCTTGAGTTTAAAATGAAAATGTAAAACCATGTGAGTATAATAACGCTTTGTTTTTATGTAGTATTACATGCAGGTTTATGGCAAAATTTTAAAACAATAGCAATTTAGACTCAGGAGCATAGAAGCCCAGTTTGGTATTTTCATGTCTATAGAAGAAATTGAGACCTAGAGAGCTGAGTTCCTTGACCAGGTTTCCAGAGATATTAATAGTTACGGTCCCAGGGGTAGTGAAATTGGGCTTACAGGTGACAACTCTTACAGCCTTCTTGCTCTCTCTTGTTATGTCTGGATGGTTAATTAATAAATTTTATTTAAAGGAAAACAAAAAGTCGTCTAAAGATAATACTTTACATTGTTGTCAGTTTTATGCCAGTTTTGAAATAAAACTTTTAAAAAATTTCAGGTTATTTCCTTGATAGAGAGCAATTCCGTGGTAATCATACATGGTGCCACCGGAAGTGGTAAGAGCACTCAGCTCCCGCAGTACATCCTGGACCATTACATTCAACGCTGTGCCTACTGCAACATTGTGGTCACCCAGCCACGGAAGATAGGCGCCAGCAGCATTGCCAGGTGGATCAGCAAAGAGCGCGCTTGGACTCTGGGTGGTGTGGTGGGCTATCAGGTGAGCATGGGAGAGAAAACCAGCCTCTCTCTGCTGTGTTGATGATGGGATGTGATTGCTTTCTACTGAGCCAGTTACTTACAGAATAGAGCTGTGGCATAAATTAAAAGAAAAACTGAATTTTTCAAAAGTAACTTTTAATTTCCTTCTCTGTTGAATAGGAGAGAAGTGAGGATTCTTAGGCTTATGGCTTTTATAATTTTATCCTTTTAATTATATCTCTGTAGTGTGGAAGGTGTCTTCATATACAGTGGTTGTAACATGAAAATGTTTTATGCAGTATGACTAGATAAGCCTGCCCCTACCCAGAAAGGAATAAGAAATCAAATTGAGAACTTGACTTCAGTTTGGACCCTATCTTCTTAAATACAATGTTTTTAAATTCCTTACCTCCTTTATAAAATGAACATACCCTGTTTTGGTTCTTAATGGGATCCATTTAGACCTGACCTGTTACCCCTTTCTCTCTTCCTTCCCTGATTTCAGGTCGGGCTAGAGAAAATAGCAACAGAAGACACCAGATTGATCTACATGACCACTGGAGTCCTGCTTCAGAAGATAGTCAGTGCCAAGAGTCTGATGGAATTCACGCATGTCTTCATTGATGAAGTGAGCGCTCTGCTTTTGAGTGGGCCTGATCGTGGAGGGCACAGCACGGGGTCTCCCGCAGTGTGTCCTCCTCTGATGGGTCCTCAAATACTTTGTGTCTACAACTGCCCTTTCTACTTATGAATGTGAATTTTTAAATTCTTCGCTCTTCCTTTCAAATTATGGGGGCAGGAAGTTGAGGACTAAGAAGAGATTCCTTGTGGAGACCTGGGATTGGCAGGCTGCAGCCCCAGTCAGGTCTGGAACCACTTTTGTAGAGGAGGTTTTACTGGAGCTGTTTGCCCTTGTGTGTTGCTGTCTGTGGTCCCCTGGCTGCAGTGGCAGGGTTGAGTGGTGGGCAGAGACCATACACATGGGCCTGCCTTCTGCGAGGGGAGACGCCAGCCACAGTAAGATAGTTAGGAGAACCCCGTGGTATGTGCATGTTTTCAGCCACATCACAGAAGCTTTCTAGCTAGGAAATCAAGGCCAACAGCAGCTTTTAAAAAAACTGGACTAGGAGTATAGCTAACATGTGAGGCCCCTAACACAGCAAGTGAAGAAAACCAATAAAAGTTACTGTTCTATTTATCTTTCTTAAAACAACGAAAACACTAATAAAGTGCTGTGAACCCTGTCTTTGTGCTTGGCTTAGCTTTCTTATTTTTCTCCTTACCTGCACCTTTTGGACTTCACAGTAGGACAGAATATTTAATTAATACTTAAATTTCCAGTACCAAAAATTTCCCATGAGCTTTGTAAATGGCTCCAGCAAAAACTCCTATGTTTTAAATCTCATCAGCAATTCTGTGCTGAGAGGCTTGGCTCATTTCTAGAGGGGTAGAAGTGTCTTCTAGCATGTAGGTCTGTGGAAGGCGTGAGGTTGAGCCGGGCGCTCAGAAGAGTACAGCGGTTTGGGCAGCTGCTGGGTACCAGACCCTGTCACTCTTTGGAGGTGTGTGATCATTGATCACGGCAGCAGGCACCACAGGCAGGGCTGCAAGGTGCCCTGTGCGCTTGTACGTGCTTGCTTGGCTTTACAGAACTGCAGGTGTGTAGGAGAAGGTGGAAATGATTGGCATTCCTTCCCAGTAGTGTTGTGGGTGGCGTGATTGAGAATTTTTCTTTATCACTTGGTAATTTTGAGTGTCTTTAGACAGAGATCAAATTCATATTTAATCAGTGGTCACAACAGGCTATCCCTCATAGAGCTCTTTACTACAGTCGAGCCCATTTTACATGAAAGGAACCTGAGGCTTAGCCATGCTCAGTTATCAAGTCGCTGGAGCAAATGGTGTTGCAGGGTTCACCTCCAGAGTGTCCTCCAGAGCCTGTGGTGCTAACCCTACATTTGCTTTTCATCTTCCCGATGTCTGCTGACCAAGAAGCAGTCTGCATGTACGTAGGTGAGTGACAGACACACTGCATCCTTGACCACATTCTTTTCTAATGGTTGAACAGAGGTGACTGCTCTCTGCAAGAACTCACCCTGCAGGGGCATCAGAAGTGTGGGGGCGCTGCTGTGCCACCACCCCACAGCCACAGTTGTCTACTGTAGCACTGAGTTGCCAGCACCCAGGTGAATGCATGGAATGCAGCTGGAGAACTAAGTTTATAGATAGAATTGATCACGTTCTCTGGGATGATTTGAATTTCAGAAGAAATGTAAGAGCAGTTTAAGATGGAACAATAACATTTTAACTTTTCAGCTCTTGAAAAAGAGTTAGTTCGCTTCAGGCAGGTCATTTGTTCAGTGAGTATGTTTTGAGTTCCTGCTGTGAATGAGGAGTCTCATTAGTGCCTAGTTTCTGCTCTTACCCCTGCTGCCTGGGGAGATGGGTGACTGCTGAGGGGTGTGTTTGTACTATGGGGAGAGGCCTATGGTAGGGGACCCCAGGGACCTGGAGATGGAGTAGGTGGGGTCTGTGGGTAGAAGGGCAGGAAAAGATGGGTGTAGAAGCTCAAGGGGAAAGGCTTCCATGCTGAGTGCAGCATGGACCTAGAGGCAGGACTGGGATGGGGGAGAAGTTGCCTTGGGGGTCCTTTACAGGTGGTGGTCTTGGTTTTTCTTTCTCAAGTAAGATATGGAAGACTTGAGATGAGACGTCTTGGGTTGGTGATAGGGTAACATGAGAAGGAGGTTTCGTGGCGATCTGAGGACCTTGCGCTGCCAGTTTCTTCTTTCTCTGTGGCACGTCACTGCACATCTGCTTCAGTGGGGACCGATTCCGGCAGCAGGTCTAGGAATAGAAGTAGCTGTGAAATGTTAGGGCTTTTACCCTGGGGAGGCTGCCTCCTCCTTCAAATGTAGTGGCTGTCTCTCTTCTCTGACAGAGAAGTGTCTTCAGATAGAAACTTGCCATCCCCTGGTGTGCAGAGGTACCCTGACCAAGTGTAGATTAACCAGGTTCTCTTAGAGAAGGGGCCCTTGGTCCCTGGCTAGTTTGGATGGCCAAGGGGAGGGTGGAGCTGACGTGGATCTTGGGGTGGCTTAGTCTGCACAAGGAGGCAGCTGTCTCCTGGGCACACTTCCATGCTGGTGTTGCTGTTCTGCCGCTGGCCTTACCCCCTGACCTTCCTCTGACCAGCCCAGTTTTTCCAGAGCCACCCTTACCCACCCTTGTGAGGGGCAGTTCTGCACATCATGGAGCATGACAGATGGTTCCCCAGGCAGCATTAGACTGCCACGTCTTTATCCCTGTATGTGGCCACAATAGCAGTGAGCCTTTAGACCATGGACCAGGGGTAGGCAAGGGGTGCAAGGGGTGGAGCAGTGTTCTCTGTGCTTTGGAAGAATGGGGTATTGTTGCTTGCCATGACCTGTGGGCATTATTGGCACTCAGAGGGCAGGGCCAAAGATTCTACATGGCTCTGCCCAGATGCCAGTGGTCCCTGAAGAACACACTGAGAGGGCTGGAGTTTGGCTCAGTGGTACAGCGCTTGCCTGGCATGTGTGAGGCCCTGGGTTTGATCCTCAGCACAACATTTAAATAAATAAATCCATTGACAACTAAAAAAATATTAAAACAAAAAAATTGTTAAAAAAATAAAAACACACGAGGTAAGAGTGGCGCACATGGTACCCTCTGGCTTATGGGCAGATGCTCTTCGCCTTCTCTGAGCCAGGAGTGGTGCCACTCCCCTGAAGCGCTGCACTGGCAGACTGCTGGTTGTCCCGTCTCCCAGGGTTCCCCAAAGCCCCTTCTCTCCTCATTTAGCAGTGATGTGTTGCTCGATGCCATGTGGGGATGCCTTCTTTTTTATTTTGTAGGTACATGAGCGAACTGAAGAAATGGATTTCCTGCTGTTGGTAGTCCGCAAACTTTTAAGAACAAATTCACGTTTTGTGAAGGTAAATTTCATTTTATGAGTAACAGGAATATTTATGAAGTTAAGAGTCATCGTTTACTTGTGTTTCTCCCTGACCTATTTTAACAGAAACAGTTGGATCCAGCCTCTTAAAATTCATTGTCATGCGTACTACTCCAGGAAGTGGACTGAGGGTCATTCTGATGTTCACAGTATACAGTATGGAACACTTTTTGGTTATTGTATTGTGTTGAATTCTCACACTTTCTCCAGACTTTAGAAAATGACGTAATTGTAGTTGGCTGTAATGAAATGCTGGGTCTTTGACTGAGCAAGAGCCATGGTGTAAAGGTGTGCAGGTGACTCTGCAAGCCCTGTTTTGGAAGTGGCACTGAAGTGCTGAGGGTTCTGGAGCTTGAGGACAGCGGCTGTGCTGCCATGTAGAGGCCCGGTCCCGAGTCAGCTAACAGCTGTGGGGAAATGGCACATACACTTTTTCTTTTCTTTCTTTCTTTCTTTTTTTTTTTTTTTTAACCAAAAGGAGGAAGGTGTGTACTCGGGCAAAATAGTAAAGGGTTTAGAATAACTGTGCCATCTACCCTGGGTGTGGTGATGTACGGCCATAATCCCAGCTACTCGGGAGGCTGAGGAGGAGGATGGCCAGTTCCAGGCCAGCTTGGTCAACTTGGTAAGACTCCGTCTCAATTAAAAACAAAAACAAAAACAAAACAATAATTATTTCATCTAAACAAGTCTAAACATAGTTCACCCTCCGTGCGCCATGTGGAGCAGAGGTCTTTGGGATCTGCATGTCCTTACAGCGCGGGACTGCTAAAGGATTTGCTGTTACTGCAAAACAGCTGCTTTATAAAGCATGCAGTGTTTGTGTCCTAGTGTCAAATCTGTTCATTTTTAGGGAAGCATTTCCTTTCCTCCCCCACCCCCATGGTGACGGCACCTCAGCTTGGTGGCTTTTTAAAGGAATGCAGCCTAACCTTTACTATAGGTTTCCTAGCTGCTCTGAGTGACTAGAGAATGAGTGAGAGAAGGGCTTTTTGTTCCTGTTTAGGAACCTTAGGTTTAAGACGGCACTGCTGAAAATTCAACAAATTGAGGTCTTACGTGATTGTCATCTGAAGACTTATTTTTTACTCAAATCAAAATAATGACGAGATTCTAGGTTTTTTAGTTTTCTGTGGTAAGGAGAGTTAAGTGTTGGTGGATTTAAGAAGAAATTCTGCCACACTGTGGACAGCAGTGGTAAGGAATGTGCCTCCTGTCCAGTAAGTAGCAAGAGGCTTTTCAGCTTCCATATGTTCGTGATTTATTTAAAAATATACAAAGCAGTATATTTTCCAAATACATAGGTATGTATTTGGGCAAAATAATGAGAAGCCGAGTTTTAGACTATTTTGTAAAGTTAAAAAAAAAACTCAGAAAATCCTTGATAATTTCCTTCTTATGCAAGTGCTGCTGCCAGAGAACATAGGTGCAAGAGAAAGGGTTTCTGGACTGCATGTCCCTACTCAGGCCTGTAGAGGTCCCTTGGGTCCCCTGGCCTGGTTCCTCCCTGTCCCTACCTGCTGTCCTCTGGCCCAGACCCAACCTGGACTAGCATGTCTTGGGTAGGTTGCTGCCTTGTCTTGTCTGCAGGAGGGGCTGGGCTGCTTGGGGAGTCCAGTGTGGCTTTGCATAGTGTGCTCAACAAAACAGAAGTCCTGGGTTGGGGTGTACTGAGCGGTAGAGTACTTGCCTATCATGCTGGAGGCCCTGGGTTTGATCCCGAGCGCTGCAGAACAAACAGTAGACTACAGAAACTGAAAGCACTGCAGTTCACTAGCCTCCCCTCCTTAGATGATGGCTGGGCGTTGTGCATGGTGACTGGGTGTATCCCTAGGGCCCACTCTTTCACTCCAAGTGGCCTGTCAGAACATGGTTTCCTAACCTTCTCAAAGTGAGTTCTAAGCAGTATGTTCCATTTGTGTCTCTTGTCAAAGGGGGAAACCAGTGTTTGTCCTCCCAGTAACTGCACCAACAGTGCCCAGGTTGTCTTTACTTTCATGCTAAGATTCACACATACAGACCCCTCATTGCCAGATGCCTGAGAGCTGTGTTGCACACTTAGCCTGTGGGTGCTGGGGAATGAGCCCTCTAAATGCGCCTTCTCCAGGCACGTTTGATATGCTGTCAGTACTGCTTCTGGCATGTGTGGCCAGGATCCTAAGGAGATCATCTGACGTTTGCTTTTTGGCAGACCTTAGAGCCTGTTGTCTCCCGAATGCCTGTCATCCTGCTCTGGCTGGACTCGCTCTTGGTGTCTGCTGTATAACTTGGTCTGATGTACTTCCTTGGGCTATAGTCAGGGTTTTCTGGATCACATTATCTAATAACTGATATTTTATTTATTTTTTATTTTTTTGGGTACCAGGGATTGAACTCGGGCACTCAACCACTGACCCACATCCCCAGTCCTGTTTTGTATTTCATTTAGAGACAGGGTCTCACTGAGTTGCTTAGTGCAATTTTGCTGAGGTTGACTTTGAACTCGTGATCCTCCTGCCTTAGCCTCCCAAGCCACATGGATTACAGGTGTGTGCCACTGCGCATGAGTCTAATAATTATTAAAAAAATTTATTCCTTGATGGAAAATTTCCTTTCAGCTAAATACTATAGGTTCTTTGGAGATATGTGATTTCCCATTTAATGAAATAATTTAGGAGGAATAAAGTTCATATCTGAGCATTCTTTATAATAACATGTATAATACATGAATTAGATCAAGGTCTTCTATTTAAAATCTAAAAGTTATTAAATATAGGAATGAAGCAGAAGACAAGCCTGGACTTTTAGTCAAGTTTCATTTCAGTGGTTGTTATTCTCATTGTTTATGTACTGGAATGGCCTCTCTTATCTGTAGGTGGTCCTGATGTCTGCTACCATCAACTGCAAGGAGTTTGCAGACTATTTTGCAGTTCCTGTTCAGAACAAGATGAATCCTGCATATATTTTTGAAGTGGAAGGCAAGCCCTATTCAATTGAAGAGTATTATCTTAATGATTTGGAGCACATTTATCATAGTGTGGTATGTTGGAATGATTGTTTCTTATATGGCGATTAGACTTTTATATGTGATCAAACCTGCATTCACCAGCTGTGTTTGCAAGGCATTATTAGAATTTGAAGTCAGAGCAGAGGGGAGGGAGAGTAGAAGAGCAAAGGAGGGAAACTCCCACATTGTTATTATAAACCGAGTACCATAAATACTCCTATTGTACATCCCTGTGTAAATTAGTGGGGCTGATCTCATACTTTGTTGATGTTGAAAATACAATGTTAGATTTTGGTCAGTACAGAGTTGTAGATTCACCTGGGAGTGGGAGGTAAATTTATTTCAAATACAATTTTGGTTAGACTTATATTTTCTATTATGAGTAAGGTGTATTGATGTGACCGTGAAGAACTGGGGGCACACATTCTCATGAAGGTTGCAATGGACATGAGATTGCTTTCATCTGGTGGAACATTCAGAGGCTCTGAGGTTAAAAACTGAAAGCAGGCTTGACGTGTCTCGTCCTGCTCCTGCTGGGTGCAGCTGAGTGGTGGAGCGCTCGCCAGCATGCTCGAGTTCTGGGTTCAGGGCCCAGCCCTGGGCATGTGCACAGAGAGGAGGGAAGTTCTCACTCTCCCACTTCTCACCTGTTGACCAGCAGCCCTTTCCACCAGAGGAAGGCCACTCTGCAGACCTCTGTGATGTCTTGACTTGACGCGTCACTGTGCCCTGAGGTGGCAGTGTTCGTGCTCACCCTGCCTCTCCCCCTCCTCGTCCGTGTGTAGTGTTCTGGAGAGCCCATTGACCTTCCTTCACGTGAATGTGCCATTTTTTATTTAACTAAGCCCGAATGTTTCTTTTGTTTTTTTGATCAGATAAGTGCTTTTATTTTTTAAATATTAAATTTTTTTCCATACATGTATATAGAGTAATAATGTCTGTCTCATTCTACCTTCCTTCCCATCCCCACCCACCCCGTCCCTCCCCTCATCCCCTCTGTGCAATCTGAAGTTCCTTCATTCTTCCCTACCCACCTCCCACCATGGATCAGCATCCGCTATCAGAGAGAACATTCAGCCTTTGGTTTGTTTAGATTAGCTTATTTCACTGAGCATGATCTTCTCTAGTTCTGTCCATTTACCTGCAAATGCCATAATTTCATTCTTCTTTAAAGCTGAATAACATTCCGTTGTGTATATGTACTACATTCTCTTTATCCATTCATGTGTTGAAGGGCACCTAGGTTGGTTCCATGGTTTTGCTATCATGAATTGAACTAAGCCCTGTTTCTGGTCTTGGTCCTGGAAGGAAATTTCCACCACTTGGAAGGAAAGCAGGTTATTCAAAGTGTTAAAAATACCGAGGTGCTGCAAGAAATCAAACGTGCTCAGAAGTGGGTTGGCAAGGTACCCTGTGGAAGGGTGTACCTTCCAAGGGAGTTCCTCGAGCACGCATACCTGGTCAGGCAGTCTGCTGGTCCGTATCCCTAAGGAAGTATTGCCCCTTGCTCTGATAGGAGTGGTTTGGGGTTATAGTCCACGTGATTAGCTAATTTAAAATTGGGGAGGGTATGGGAAAAGTGCTACAGTTGTGATTGGATGACTGTTACGGAGCTTAAAAATGGCTACATTCTGACTCCATTTTACATTGCGAAGTTCAAGTTACTGTAAACGTGTGTGTTACATTATAGATTTAACTTTGATAGAAAAGAAAACACTAATCTTACCTTGAGGAAGATAGAGGAGACCTTTTCTGTCTTGAATCTCTGTGTTGGGGGATGCTCAGAGGCAGGAACAGCTTTTTTAAGAGGAGAGGGGGCAGTGCCACCAAAGGCAGGTGTACACACATGCAGGTTCAGTTCTGTCGTGCTGATTAGAAACATGTTCCAACTTGTTTCCTAAGGGGAACTTTGGCCAAGGGGTTGTTTTTCAATTTCCATTCTCGGCAGGAGGAAACAGAGGATGTAGAAAAGCGGTTATCAGGAAGTTGCTTTTAATTGGAAGGGCCTCAGTTTCAGTCTTACCACAAATAGTGCTGCCTACACTGCAGTGCACCCCTGTGAGAACATGCTGGGGGGCCAGGACTTCTTAGCCTTGGCACTGTTGGCATTCAGGACCAGGTGATTCCGAGTGGTGGGGGCAGCCTGTCCATCATTGGGAGTTGGAATCAGCACCCCTCATGCCTTACACTGTGATGTTGCTAAATGTTCCCTGGGGAATAGCCCTGCCTTGGTCCCGGCACTGAGGACCCTGGTGGATCAAAGAATACAGGCATTTGTGGTTTTAGTGGATGCTGTCCATTGCTCTGTGTAGGAGTTTGACTTCTGTTAGAACATTCATGATATTGAACCATGCTTTCTACCACAGTGACATGGTCGTCTAGGTTTCACCTGACCTAAGAGACTGTTTGTCAAATCTAATCATGTCAGAGGCAGGCCAGCACTGTCTCCTATTATTTCAATTTTAAAATGACAGTAATTCAAAAGAAAGAAAAGTAGTAGTGAACCCTCATTTACCCATTATAATCCTAGACTTTCCTTGCTTTTGATGACCTTGATGGTTTGGAGGAATCCTGGTCAGGTGTTTTTGTAGGATGCACTGCTGTTCGAATTTTTAATTAGGTTTTGCAGTGCTGGGAATGGAACCAAGGGCAAGCACCCTATCACTGAGCTACAACCCTGGTCGGTCTGTTGGAATTCAAGTGATGTTGACCTTGATCTCCTGCTGGTTTTCTCCATCATAGTGTCACTTTCTCCCTCCTTCCACTCTGACTCTAGTCACTGGATGTAACTCTTACTCAAGGTGGGGAGAAGGGAGCACTTACTTGTAACATGTCAACATTTTGCATTTCCCGGCAGTTTTGGAATGTGAGAGTAATGATGATTTTCTAGTCTTTGATGGGCAAGAGTTTAATTAATTCCTCTATGTGTTTATTTTGTACTACCTGCCAGAGCTCTCAAACGTTTAGATGATGCCTGTGGACATGCTTAGGAGCAGGGTTGGGGCTGGCCATTTGCTGTCTGAGCCCCTTTGGTTGGGACCACCCAGCTTCCAGAGAGCCACAGTCACCTTGGCTCAGGGTGCACTGTGTTCCATAGGCTGGGGAGCACCTGTTTGGCATTATTTACTGAACTGCTTATCTTTGGTACTAGATAAGCACACAGTAAGTATTTCAGCGAATGAACCCACAGACTTAAGTATTTGTATTCTTTTTTGTGGGTGGTGGTGGTGCTGCTGGAGATGGAACCCAGGGCCTTGTCCATGCTTAGCATGTAAATGTAGTGTAATTGTGGAGTGAACTTCCATGATCCACAGCCTCGTCTGGCAATAGAGCATCCTGTACCCCCCACTTACTGTGTGTCAGTTTTGGACCACACTCCACCCTAGAGCACAACCTTTATGCATCCTGGTTAGGGTTTTCTTATTTTTAGGATTCCCAGCTGTCTTGGCACCATTCATTTTCCCATTGTCTGTCGTGCCATTCTCTCATTTGCACGAATATCCTTCCCTGTCTTCTTGGACCCACTGGCCAGTCTGGGTGTCTTTGTGATGGCAGACACGTAGGGCTTCTGAACCTCCGCTGAGGGCAGAATTACTGTGGCTTCTGCCTCATTTTGGGGACAAACTCACAACGACACCCACTTGACTGGGAGGGACACAGTGCCCTCGAGTGCCCCCTCCCTGCCACCCCTGGGGTGCTAACCTGTGCTCACTGTTGGTCTCTCAGTCCAGGAAAGCAGCGATGTGGGCCTTGATGTTTCCTCCAGATGTGGGCCTTGATGTTTCCTCCAGATGTGGGCCTTGATGTTTCCTCCAGTCCCCCCACAGCAGGGGTCCCCAAACCAGAGTGCTGACTTGGAAAGCATGGCTCTGTCTGGTGTCTCATCAGGGTGTTTAAAATGCTCCTGGGACTCTGATCCTGGACTTCAGTGGAGTTACTTGGGAATCACTCATACTCCTTTTCCATGGCTGCTTTGTAGGAAGGCTTCTAGGTGGGGTTTCACACCACTGTGGAGTTAGTGGAACATATCCTTCTCTCCTCTCCTCCTTTCTTTCTTTTCATACATTTGTATAAGGTGAACACGGGTTATTGTTTGCACAGAGAAGGAAATTCTTGTACGTGGAGGTTGTATGTTAGGAATGGATGAACTAGGCATGCTTCCTCAGTTATTAATAAGAAGTCAACTTGTCATACTTAGATCACTACAGTTGTACTAACAATGGATTATGTGGCTACTAGCTGATTTAATTTACTCCAAGTAAAAATTGGACAGCATAATTTCCATATAGGGTTAATTTCTGGTTACCTGAAGACTTCTTTAGATGTGTGTTTCACAAAATCAAATGCGGTGTTTTGCATATAGTAGTTGGTAAGCAAAAATTTTAATTATATAAAAAAAGCTTTCTTATTGGAAAAAATTCAAAAAGGCCATAAAATAGACTGTGGGAATTGTGCTGTAGCTGTCCTATGGGATATTGTAGAGACACTTAGATATCTGTGATCTCAACTTCTGGAAAACTGCACACACATGGTCAGTCCAACACTGCTAGGGAGATGGTTGTTGTGTGGCTGGTGCCCAGCATGCTGTAGAGGCTCCTGAAGGGGGAATTGTTACAGTGTCTGGGCTCAGCGTGGCTTTGTTTTAATACACAGTGAAAGGTAGTCTAATGAGCTCTGAAGCCTTGGAGGACCAGTGCCTCATCATTTCCTTTAGCACCTTGGCAGGAATGTGATCCTGCCAATTCCTGGTATTTTCTGCATGTGAGGACCTTGGAATCTTATGGCTCTTGAAGGCAGAGGTTTGACAGAGCTGGAGAGCACTGGTTTGGGGTCCCTAGATTTTTGGTGCATTTTATCCTGTGCCTTCAAAATAGATCTCCTGCCAGATGTTTCATCTCTGAACTCTCTTGACTGCAGCCAGGTGATTGATGAGTGCAGGACGTGTGTGCCACAGCAGGGTTGCTGGGCAGGCTGCGTGTTCACTTGGGGTGTCTGTTAGGGTGACAGGAAGGGAGAGTTGCCCACCCAGCCCAGCTTCCCCTGCACCCTCTGTTGGTATCTGACTTATTCTTTTCTCTTCCCAGCTCTCTCCCCATCTCCTGGAGGAACCAGTGATAACGAAGGATGTCTATGATGTTGCCATCTCCCTGATTCAGATGTTCGATGACCTGGACATGAAGGAGAGTGGGTAAGAGCAGGCAGCTGCTTCAGTGTGTGCCTTGCGATGCGTGCTGCTCACCTGGACCTTCTCAGTGCTGTCACAGCATCATGACACTGTACATACCATGGAGTAGTCACTGTATGTATTTTACAGTCAGGCTAGTATTTTGGAAATGCTTTACTAGAAATTTCTACTTAAAGTCTTCAAAGCCATGCTGAGTGGTTTTAGGACTGGTAGTTTTATTTATTAGTTTATTTTAAAAGAATTTTTTTTTTTTTTTGGTAATGGGATGCTTTACTATTGAGTTATAGCCACAGCCTTTTTATTTATTTTGAGAAAGGGTCTCACTAAGTTGCTGAGGCTGCCTCAAACTTTTGATTCTCCTGCCTCAGCCTCCCTTGCTGGGATTATAGGCTTGTGATACTGCCCTTGGCAGGACTGGTAGTTTTAAAGCTAGGATCTGTAACCTGCAGGTAGAATCACTTTTCTAGACTTGAAGTCACATGGCTCCTAGTCCTCCAGTAGCACTCTAAATACTGCCAGTAGAAACTCTTGGAAGCCTTTCTTTGCCTTTTTAAAAATATACATTCCTGTCGATCAGCAGGCTCCTTTTGTAATCCAGATGTTCACTGTTTAGCAGATTCTTTAAAACTTGGATTGTTTTCCCTTCAGGACAGTCTTTGGGTGTAAGTAGTGGTTAGAGCCCATGATTTAAAAAGTATACTTTGTAATTTCATTAGAGCTCATAATTAGGTCTTGTATGTTGAAATGATAAGCAGTGCGAATGTAGATCCCACCTCCCAGCAGCCTGGACTGGATCCTGGGTGGCTTTTCTCCTCCAGACTTTAGGTGGCCTCCTCCCCCAAGTGTGTCCTTAATTGTGAAATTTAGACTTTCTTGGATCATTTTCATTCTTTCTAAATTATATCCCTTAAAGAATCTGTTGCTAATGTTCTCATTTTTTGTTTTGTTTTTTTGGTACTGGACATTGAACCCAGGGATGCCTAACCATTGAGCCAAATCCCTAGCCCTTTTTATTTTTTAAGACAGGGTCTCACTAAATTGTAGAGGCTGGTCTCAAATTTATTGTCTTCCTGTCTTAGCCTCCATAGTCACTAGGATTACAGTGCCACTGTGCTGAGCTCTCAATTTTTATTTAGCTAAAAACTTACTTGTTTCACTCTCATTTAAATTTTAAAATATTGAAGATAAAATGGCCTGTGTGTATACAGAGTGCTGCTTTGAAGCACGGACACGTGGAATCACTGCTGTGGCTCGTTGACTTAAGCTCTCACTCCCACTCTTGAAGTGGAGTGTTACTTGTGCAGGTTGAGGATCCTTCATCTAAAATGCTTGGAGCCAGAAGTGCTTCCGCTTTTGTTTTCTGGATTTAGGAAAATTTGCATAAGAATTACTGACTGAGCACCTGTAATTCCCAAACCCAAATTCAAAATGCTCCAATATACGAAACTTTCTGATGCTTAAAGTGAAGTTCCAAATTTTAGATCATTTCATATTTTGGCATTTTGGAATAGGGATGTTCAACCTCTATGAAATTCTAGGTTGTTTTGTATTTCTCTCCTTACATTTCCTTTTTCTAATTTTATTGAAATAACATTATTGAGATATAATGTTACATATAGCAAATATACCCATTCTTCTTGTTCTTTCTGTAGTTTGATGTTATTTTCCCATGATCTTCTGGCTTCTTTTTATTACAGTGAGAAGTTACCTTTTGCTCTAATTGTTCCTGTAGGTAAATGTGTCTTTTTGCTCTGGCTGACTTTCAGATATATTCTTTGACTTTGATGTCCTACAGCCTCATTGCTGTGAGTGGGTGTGGATTTCTTTTTATCCATCTTTCTTGAGATCCTGTCGGTATTGGTGTCTGGTGCTGTCCAACAGCCTTTCACCAGGAGCTTTAGCACCCACAGACCTTCCCTCCATAGCACAGCCTCCTGGCTGTCAGTGTCCTGCACCAGAGCAGTGCAGTTGTTACAGGATACATCATGGTCATCCAGGGTCCTCCTTTACGTCTGTGTCACTCTTGATGCTGTGCATGCTTTGGGTATTGACAAATGAGTGACGCCATGTATCCATCTCTGCAGCCTCGCAGAATAGTGCCGCTGCCTGGAAAGTCCTCTGTACTCCCCAGGCACCCTGCTTCCCCCAGTCCTCCCTGGTTTTGCCTTTCCCAGGGTGTCGTATAGTTGGAATAGTAAAGTATGTTGCCCTTTCTCATGGGCTTCTTTCACTTAGGAACACATATCTGAAGCTCTTCCCCATCTTTTCAAGGCTTGATAAGCTAATTTCTTTCTTTCTTTTTTTAAAAATATTTTTTAGTTGTCAATGTACCTTATTTTATTTACTATATGTGGTGCCGAGAATCAAACCCAGTGCCTCACGCATGCTAGGCAAGTGCTGTACCACTGAACCACAACTCCAGCCTCTAATTTCTTCTTTACTGCTGAATCATATTCTATTGTCTGCATACACCATAGTTTACCCATTTACCTACTGGAGGGTGTCTTGGCTGCCTCTAAGTTTTTCAGTGTGAATAGAACTGCTGTCAGCGTCTGTGCATGTGATGAGGTGGCCTCAGGTCCTTTGCCCATTTCTTAATCAGGTTGTTTTCTCATTGTTGAGTTTTAGTGTTCTTTGTTGGATAATAGTTCTTTACCCATGTTTTGCAAACATTTCTCTTAGTCTGTAACTTGTCTTCTTATTCTCTTGAAATTGGTGGGTTTTTATTTTTTTAAAGTAAAAGTTAGTTATAATTTTCTTTTTTTAAATAAATGCTCAGTTGTCCAAAACTTGGCCAGTGGACCCTTTTAAAACTGATCCCTATGTCATTTGGCCTGGCCTTTTAGTCCTAAACCCCTGTTTTCCTTCTGGCACACATTGTCAGAGGATGCTGCTCCTCTGTTCTTTCCCTGACTTAGCTCATTTCTCCAGGGAGCCCTCCTGTGGTGAGGAGTGTTTTTAGAAATGAGCCCTGGAATCTTGGTGTGCTCATTGCTACTGAGGTCTGTTCAGTGGGTTTAGCTGGAAATGTATTTATTTTTATTTTCTTGAGACAGAGTCTCCTGTGCTGCCCAGGCTGGCCTATAACTCCTGGGCTCAAAGGATCCTTCTGCCTCAGTCTCTCAAGTAGCAAGAACTGTTCCTGGCTCTGTCTTCTAACTTTTCAAATTGATGGTTAATTTTGTTATTTTCATGCTTTTGTTATCTTGATCTAAGTATTTAATCCATGAATCTTTTTATAATATATTTTTTTTAGTTGTAGGTGGTCACAATATCTTTAAAATATTTATTTTTATGCGGTGCTGAGGATCAAACCCAGTGCATCACACATGCTAGGCAAGTGCTCTACCACTGAGCCACAGCCCAGCCCTAATCCATGAATTTTCATTTGGTCATTTTGGTGACTGAGTCCCCGTATATTCTAATTTGTAGTGTTTTATTATTGCCTTGATAAAGTGTGAATTTTGGCTTGTATTTTCCCTCTGACCCAGGTGTCTTCTGGTGCTAGGGATTACACTCTGGGCCTTCTGCATGCTCAGCACACACACTCTGAGCTGTGCCTCCAGCCTGATTTTTATACATTGGTGTAAAAAGATAGTGATCCCGAATCCACAACTTGCTGAACTCTTTAACTAGAGCTCCTTAGGGTTGTCTGAATACAAGATCATGTCAACTCTGAATAGAGGTGGTTTTACTTCTTCCTCTCCAGTCTGGATAAGTTTTATTTCCTTTTCTGGGTTAATAGTCCTAGATAGAACTTCTGGTACATTGTCAAATAGAAGTGGTGAGAACAGGCATTGATCTATTCCTCCTCCTAGAGGGAAGGCATTCTGTCTGTTACTGGTGAGTATGATTAGCTTGGGCTTCTCTGCCTGCCTTTATCAGGCTGAGGAAGTGCGTTTTTGTTCCTAGTTTAGTGCTTTTATTATAAGGCAGGCCCTCTACCAACTGAGCTATATCCCCAGCCCCAGTGCTTTTATTATAAGTGAGTGTTAGAACTTGTTAAATGCATTTCCTGTGTGTGTTGAAATCATCATGTGATTTTTTTATTTATTCTGTTGATATGAGGTATTATACTAACTGATTTTTGGATGATAAACCAGTTCTGCATTGCTGGGATAAATCCCACCTGGCCACGATCCTTTTAGTATGTTGCCAGACTTGGTTTGATCATGTTTTATTGAGGATTTTTTTTGCTCAGAGACTTTGTGCTTTACTTTTCTTTTCTTGCATTCTCTTTTCTGATTTTGATATGAGGGTAATATTGGTCTTATAAAACGAGTTGGGAAATGTTGCTTCCTCTTGTGTTTTTTGGAAGAGTTTGTGAAGAATTGGGATCAATTCTTTAAAAATTTGGTAGAGTTCAACTGAAAAGCCATTGGCATCTGAAGTTTTCTTTATGGATATTTAAAAAAAACTAATTTAAACTTTTTGAGATGTGGTCTTCCTATTTTCCCCAGACTCATCATAGATTCCTGGGCTGAAGTGATCCTCCTGCCTCAGCTTCCTCAGTAGCTGGAACTACAGGTGCACAACACCATGCCCCTTGTCTTTAGGGGTATTTATTAAATTA